>VXAY01000700.1:101847-135126 GCA_013399855.1 Oxyruncus cristatus | reverse complement strand
ACAAAAACCAAACAAACAAACCAAAAACCAGGAACAAGGAACAGAAATCGTTTTGTTTGTTTAGAAGTAGCAACTCAGAAAAGACGGTAGAGGGTCTTTAGAGATAACAGCCTCATATTGAGCTACTTTTGCAGTTCTTTTCTTAAAAAGGCTAATGTTTTTGTGTATGGGGGGGGGGCGGGGGTAGTGTGAGAGAGTTAAAAAAAGAGGTGCAAGTAAAGGCTGAGAAGTGATTTTGCAGTGATGAGAATCCTGACAGGACACCAAGCCCGAGCCTGGTGTCCACACTTCCTAACTGATTTAGAAACATGAGGAAGAACCATAAAGAAGCCTGGGGCTGAAAAACATGCTCTGCAATGTAATGCTTATGGAGATCACTGTTTGCTTTAGCTAAGAGGAAATGGCAAGGTCACTCAGAGCATATCAGTGTTTCCACAGAGGGACACAGGTCATCCTGAGGGAAAAACAGGTTCCTTCCAGTGGCTGGAAGCTAAAGGTAGTCAAATTGGTCTTTCAAAGGAAGATAAGATTTTCCTGAGGTAAGTTTAAGACCATGGAAGTTTACCATGTCAGGCACTGACAGGCTGGTTGCTTTGGATCAATAAAATGAAGTTACATTACTTTCTAAAACAAGTGCATGACTTAGCTTCTGGGGAAAGTGTCATGACTAGTGTGAGTATGCCTGGTCTCACGGTTGCTTCTCTGCAGTTTTGAGTCTATGAATCTAGTTGTGTACTCCAGCCCACAGGCTGAAGCTTACCACTGAAGTAATTTTATTCCTGCATTTAATTTTTTCTGTAACATCCACGTGAGTTTGCAGATACCTTTTCTGTCAAATCATTAGTTTGTTTTTCTCAAACAGCCATTATCTACATATTTTAGGACCTTGCTAATACAGTTTAGCATCAGTCTTGGTGCAGAGAGCATCTGAACACTGATCACCAAAGCATGCTGTTAACGTAATTTGTGTTTTTACTTGAAAGTAATCCAGATACTTGTCTTTCAACGGTAAGCAGTAGACCTTAAACCCCTAAATTGGAGCGACATCCCAGCTTTCACTTTCAGTCCCCTCAAGGGCAAAGATTTTAATTATGCCTTCTAACAAATTTTAACACTAGTCTTGTCATGAGGAGGATCTCACTGTGTCCGTCTCTGCACTTGATTTTTTTACCATTTCTAAAAAGTATAATCAACATATTTCTTTAAAGAGTATTTCAGTAACATTCTAGTATTGCCCACCTATTCAGTGATTGCTCTGTATAACCCCAACCCTTTGGTGATAATTGATGGTTTCTGCTGCTATCTTAGATCTGATTATCTTAGGTCTCATTTGAGGGGCAGCAGTAGAATGCCTTGGTAATTTAGCCATTAAAAGCTTCAAAAATGGTATTTAACTGCATTGTTTCAATTCCATGTTCCAAACACAGTCTCTCAATGAAGTTGCAGTGCTGGTAAACCAGACTCTGTGGACTCTATGTTCCTTCTACAAAGGAACTTCTGCCCAGGAGAAGTGAAAGCTAATTAGTTGTTTCTTTAGGATAAATTAAGAGACAAATGAAATAATTAAAAGCTTTCTGTTCAAAAAGGATTTAGTTAATACCCAATGCAATTGAAATGTCATTATTGCTCAACATACAGCCGGATACACAGCCCTGGGTATGTTCTGTAAGCTACAAGAAAGCTAATGAATATAATCAAGGCTTGCCAAGATCAACTGATCAACTCCCTTTGAAATGCTCCCATTTAGTCTGGTGAAAAGATGTGTTTATGTGAATATGCTGGAAGCTGTCTCTCTGAAAAGAGTCTATTTTTTATTACTTTTTTAAAGCTCTGGTGTTTCCTTTCCATGTTGTGCGGTGAGCAGAACCACTGCTTCTGTAGCCTTGAAATTTGTGAGCTGTTAATTAAAAAGTAGATTCTGGTTGTAGCTTTCTATAGCACCTTCCTTTGGCTGCAAGTGTGCTTGGACTTCTCTGAATTCCTGAGCCATTCAACAAGACTGTCTGATGTTACAGATAATTAACAATACGGCAGTGCAAGTGGAAAATTGTTACAGAAGGGGAAAACAAACTGGCTACGCAAAGGAAGATAAACCCATTGAATTAGATTTCCCTGACCAGCGCAAAAATCAGTATTTTTTCCTGCATTCCATTTATGTTGAATTAATTTGAAGGAGGAAACCGTCTCACGCTATAACCTATGAGGCACCACAATAGTCTGTGGTAGGACATGGGTAGCAGTCTGGTTGGTAGAAGACTGTACAGATTTTTGAAAAAAAAGTGTTCTTCAGATAGCATTTTCCTCCTCCTTTGTACTGTTGAAGTGTAATGATGAGCGAATTCCACATGGCAAAATTAGAAAATAGGGTCATCCTGAGCTAGGAGACTCCTTGCCTCCATAGATCTAGTCCAGTATTATTTAATTATTAATTTGCATCTTTGACTGATTGGAAGCATGTGTGTATACACATACATATAAATACGTGTGTGTATATATATATATATGTATATAAAACTTGATTTATTTTTTAAAGATTTACTTTGGTTTTAAAATGTTAAATTCCCTGGCTACCTTCAGCTGCAGGCAGCTAGAGTCAGGCAGCCAGATGTCCACGGCTGCCTTGTGGACAAAATGGTGTTTGATGGGCAGTCAGATGGAGGGAAAATACCTCTGGTATCTTTCTGTGCAGGACGAACTTGCATTGAGCATCCAAAGCTTGTATTATGTGTTTGTATGATCAGGATCTGTCTGAGCACACCTCCATGCTCTGCGGTTTTGTACAGCTGCCAGATGCAATGAGACCCAATAAAAGGTAGGCTTCGGTGACATGCTTTCTTCCAAAGCTTCTTCAGGTGGTTATAACTGTAATTATGTCAAATTATGTAAATTAGCCCTGGAAAGACTTATATCCACTGGGCAGTGTTCAAGAATCTTATTTTTCAGGCTGTTTGTCAAGTTTTCTCAGAGAAATGTTTATTTTGGAAATACTTTTGTGCTGGTAAGTCTCCTAGGTGTTTGACAGTTCACCTAGTTCAATCTATCTCACCACTTTTTCATTTAATCAGAACAGAATTAGACCTTAGAGCAAAAAAAAACGGCAAATGATCAGCAATTAGCCAAGGCAGAGAGGACAGAGACAAGAATTACATGGTAGTAAAATGGTCAGGATTTTACCAAAATATTACCTTAAACAAGGAAGCCGCTCTGGTGTCATGAACCACAAGGAAAGCAAAAACTAACCTCAGCTGTGCATTATTTAGTAGTAAACAATTAATCCTGCTCACGCCCTGTGAGTTCTTTTCGGCAAGGAGCAGGTGCAGACACAGCATGCCGGCAGCAGCACCGTGCTCCCTGAGGGCTGGAACCAAGTGTCAGGTCAGCAGCACTCAGGTATGACAGTCACTGCAGCAGTGCCAGCAGCTTTACTGAGCAGTGACTGGGTTACGTGGTCTGTGTGGTGACAGAGAAGGGGCCACGAGATGTAGGAGACGGAGGCCAGCACACCTCGGGACATCTTTCAGCAGAAGCTGCTTATGGCCAGAACCGTGCTCTTCTGAACTGACTCTCTGAGATGATTAAGTTTGTTCATGTGCTGAAGAAATAGAACATTCTAAATGCTGCAATCAGGGCTTTTTTTGAGGGAGTGGATTGGCTTGGGGTTTTAAAATGTCTCTCAGTCTCCAGTTTGATTCCTCAGGTTTATTGCTGATGGCAGGTCGGATGTCTCACCTGGGTGGCAGCAGAGCAGCGAGAAAGTACACTTACATCAGGAGTCCTCCAGAGGCTTATAAGAAAGACAAAAGGGGGAGGGGGTGTCTGTAATTACTCTTTATCTTGAAGTATATTCATTTTTCCACTTAGTCTGATTAGCATAAGAGAGTCCCAACCCTATCTGACTACCTGTGCTGTCACTATTTGCTGTTGTGAGAAACACGACAGGTGAGGGCTCTGTGTAAAAAGAGGTATAAGAAAGAACACAAGGCTGACCTAAAACCCTGACATTAATCCTTTTAAGGCTGCTCCATGTTGAATTCTTTTTGGAACAGCATAAAGTAATTCAGCTTCCAGTGTGGTTGCCGTAGAAAGGTAGAAAAAATACGTCTGTATGGACAGACACTCACCACAGCCTTCATGGGAGGGAGAGGACGTGCAGGGCCTACACTCTGCACTGTCCTGTTCCCGTACCCACTGATAATATAGCTTTGCATGTTGTGGAGAATTGTGAGTACAGTCAGTGCTGCGGGTTTCCACGGGAGATCTTCCAGTTCAGAAATGTTTGGAGGGGGCGGTTTGTGCAATCCTCAAGAATTGTACGCAAAATTTGTTGCTGACAGCTGTGGTATCATTTCCTAAATATCATAGTAGGGATTGCTTTGGAAAGAAAAGGGAAGACAGACAAGCAAATTAACTACTGAGTTGTTACAGTATTCCACAGATAAATATAATGATTTAGATCTCATTTAAATAGATATAATAGATAGTGCAACACTACTGCCAGCTAGCACCATTACCCACAACCACATCCCAGAAAAGTACAGGAATGCAGGATGCAGACTGCATGGCAGGATTAAAGTGGTGCCCCGTGAAGCAAGCGGAGAGTCTGTGTACCAATCTCATAGGCCCCCTTGCTGAGCACACACAGTGCAGAAGCAGAGCCCGGTTCCATCTGATGTCCACTCTAGTTGTCAGCCCATCCATTAGCCAAGGACATCAGTGTACCAGAGGGATTCATTTCAGTAGAGCTGTGTGTGTCTAAGGGAACTGTGGTCCCCACCAGCTTCATTGGATTCTTCCATTATGAGAGCCACGGGATAGAAAAACCACATCATTAATTTATCAAGAATTTGGATTTATGCTTTATTTCTAACCCCAAAGGGTGCAAATAGTCTCAGTAGGTATTTGTAGTATAAGACAAGCTGTACTGCTATACAGCTATATAATTAGGCAGTGCTGTTTGCCTGGCAGCTCAGAACAGAAAGGGGTTGTGATCCTGTTAAAAGAAATACAGACTTTGATCCTGCAGGAGAAATACAAAGGAAAACAGAACCTAATTATTCAATTAAATGAACCAACAGCCTAGGTTAAACCCTGTATTTTTAGTGAGGCTATCTGATTTTTAAATAACCAGTGTTGCCAAGTGGGACGTTTTGAACTTCAGACCCAAAGGAACATATCCAGAAGCCCCAGAGAAATGGTGTATGGGTCCAGCAGCACTTTCTTTTATATTTAGATATTCTTTGCCCATTTTTGATCAAATATTACCCTAGCTTGCCTCTACTTTATATTTTAACTAACTGGATAACTGCACAAGGTGTTACCGCTGAAGGAAAAGGAATCTGAACCATTGTTCTGCTTAGACATAAGGAAGTGTTTTAATTTTCATTTTGCTCTAAATGTGTCCCTAATTCATGTATAACTTAATATGCTTATTGTATTTTAGTATGACAATATAAATTTAAAAGAAACAGGTGTGTTAAAAAATTTCTTTTTTGTTCTCCTTGAACTATGTCTTACTATAAGCCTATAAACTCTTTAGTCCCATTTAAGCAGAATGGAATTGTTGAGAAGTACAAAAATCTGAAAGCATTCTGTCTTTCTCCATTTTGAATACTTGACTTCAACTTAAATATGAAAATGTATAAGCAAAAAACATGTACAAAAACTAAGATACAAATATTACTACACAGTATTGTGTTTTAACAAGTAATGTTAAATTTGCTTGGCGATTATTGCTGTAGCAATAGTGGTGATCAAAATTCCATTGTAGCAGTTTAGTCTTCTATTTTGAGTAATTTTCTAGTAGCAAGTTTTAATCTTTGCAAATTAGGTGTAGAACTTGCCAGCTAGAAAGTATGTGTGTGAATACAGCAGTAAAATGTGCTTTTAGTGGGTGCATTTCAAGTCTTTTCTAGCATATCACATTATGCAGTATTTACTCTCCTGAGGACTACATTTAAAATCCAAAGACACTTGTGCTGAATTAATTTAGAAGAAAGTTAACACATACCCATGTTTTTCCTTCAAAACAGATACCCTATTTGCATATTTTAGCATATATAATTTTTAAATGCCACATTTATTTACAAAGAAATTATTTGTTCTAGTTCCGCATGATTTTTCCTAATTTCAGGTGTCCAGATAGGCTCCATCTAAAAACCACAGGTGACAGCTGCTGCTGACAAGGTACTGCATGGCATTGTAATATCAGGCATGTAAAAGAATGGCCAAATCCAGATTGTTTCCTACAACTTGTCTGATAACCAGCACTTACCAAATGAAGTGCCTGAGTCTTGGGAGATCTGAGCTCTGTTCTTGGTCCCCTCTTTGCATTACTGCACCAATCACTTCTTGGGTTCTGCGTTCCTCAGCTGTGAGATGGATGGAAGGATTTTTGCTTTTAGCATACATCTTTTATTATTTGTAACTTCCCAGATGAAAAGAAAACTCTGTCCTGATCAAATCAGTAAAAGTTGCATCTTTAATGCCAGTGGAGACAAAAACAGCATCAATGTAAATACCAAATAAGCCCCTGCAGTCCAAGATGCAAAGATGAGAAAAATGTTCCCTTGAAAGTCAAATAAATAAGGATGAAAAAATGATGTATGCGACAAGAAAAGAGGGTTTGTTATGCAGTGAAATGATCAGGCCATTATGTCTGGTGTCTTGAACCCAACAGCAATGACTCTTGGTATAACAGACAGAAAAATACATGATTTCCATTATTGTCTGAGTAAACTGTCAAAGGTTTGTGCTGCAGCAGCAAGGACATTCCTTTCCCAACACCAATTATAATCAGCTTTGTGTGGTTACTAGGGAAAAAGCCATTTTCAGTAACTAGACACTGATCAGAGTCCCAAAGAGCCCAACCTAAATTCCCATGTTAGAGTATGCAGATCAGTTAAAATACTAGAGCAGATTCATTTCCTAATTTTCTTGACTTGGCACTCAATTTATTTCTTGGTCTCTAGAGACTGGTTTAATCATAAGCATATAATGACAATGCAAGTAGTTCAGTTTCTGGGTTAAAATGAGTTAAGCCTCCTTCATATTGAGCATTCCTGTTAGAAAACCTAGATTAATTGTATACAACACACACACACAAAAGAAATAAAATTTCTTTGTCACTCAGTATTTCTGTTTTCCAAAGAAATTATGTTTCACAAACAAATAGGTATTCCTCTCATCTAAAACTCAAAAAATCTTTAGGAATCTGTTATTATATCTGTGGAAAACATCATGGGAAAATATAAAAATCTTGGGTTTCCTGATTGTGCTGAAAGGAGTTTCCTCTTTGTCTGGCTGAAGATAAATAACTAGGTATCACCTATGCTAGCTTGCTAAATAACAATGGGAAGCTGTCTTCTTTACATCACTTTTCCATATGTGCTACATTAGAACAGTATTTTCCTCCATAAGGAGAAAAAGAGAATAAAGCAGTAAGGTGCTCTTAGGCATGAGCTTCAGGTGCATGATGGCAGTGTGTGCAGTTTTATGCCGCTCACTACCAGCAAGACATTGAGGCGCTGCAGCACGTCCAGAGAAGGACAGCGGGGCTGGTGAAGGCTCTGGAGCACACATCTGATGAGGGAGAGCTGAGGGAGTTGGGGGTGTGTAGGCTGGAGGAAAGGAGGCGGAGGGGACACCTTATCACTCTCCCTGAAAGGAGGCTGTAGCAAGGTGGGTATTGGTCCCTGTTCTCAGTGACAGGATGAGAGGAAACAGCCTCAGGTTGTGGCAGGGGAGGTTTAGGTTGGCTATCAAGAAAAATTCCTTCACTAAAAGGGTTGTCAAGCACAGAAACAGTCTTCCCAAGAAGTGGTGGAGTCTCTGTCCCTGGAGGTATTTAAAAGATGTGTGGATGTGCCATTTGGGGACATGATTTGGTTGTGGACTTGGCAGTGCTGAATTAACAGTTGGGCTCGAAAAGCTAAAAGGCTGTTTCCACCCTAAACGATTTTGTGATTCTATATACCAAAATAATATTTACTTTAAAACCAAACAAAAAGGCAAAACCTAGGAATACATAATTTGCTGCATTACAGATCAGAAAATTAATTAACTGGATCAATTACCTCATCTAGAAGACTGCCTCAGGCAGTGGTCAGTGCTTGCTGTTTCAGAGGAATGAGCTCTGTTCTGAGCCAGCAGTTCACAGTAGGACCAGAAGGAGGATTACTTTTTGACCCCTGATGTGCTCTCTTTGAGAAGATTGAGACTTGATTTGTCTGAATGATCATCCCAGCATGCCTACAAAGAGATGTTTTATCAGCACTCTTAAAATTAACTCAGCCCATCAAAAACATCTAGCCAGTCACTGAACTATGTGACAATGAATTCAACAGGCTTCCTATACTCTCACAATCACAGCAATTTTGCAAGTTTCTAATATAACAATCCTTTTTTTCTTAAGAAAGTTTAAGTTTCTCACTGGTGTTCACAGGTGTTCATACTTTTGATCACTTAAGTCAGGTCCCACTAATTTTCATTCACAGCCTCAGCCAAGTCCTGTTTCTATTTCATGTTGGTGTATTTTGTAACTCCCCACCATCTGAACATTCCATCACACTTCAACGTGTCTTTGTTGCCTTTCTCTGTCTTCCACTTTCGGCATCTTGAAGCAAGCCTAGATCAAGGCAGATAAAAATCAAGCCCGAGTTGTTTGCAGAAGTCATTTATATGTAATCTCAGAATGAAAGAGAAAAAGGTAACTTTTCTGAGCTTTTCACAATATGTATTTTTAAAATATGCAAATAAAGCCCATGTCTCCGGCACGCCCATCTTTTACTAGTTGTATCGAAATATTGTTTCATTATGCAGGCACCTACTGCATGGCACAATCTATGAAAATAAACTATATAAGAAAAAAAATTGTATTTTTAGTTAGAGCAAAATTATTCAGCAGAAAACGAAGCAGTAACTTTCGATACTTTTCTATAGGCCAGGTTCTCACTCAAGACTCCAGAAATGCTTAGAAACACAGGATTTCCCTATATGCAACACTCCTGCTAGTACAAGTGGTACAACATGTAGCAGTTCTTATTGTTGTGACCTTATATAGTTTAGAAAAATACCTTAAATTTTAATGTCGAACTTCAGAGTATCGAAGTTGGAGCACTAAGTGACTACTTAGTATAGAGGGTTCTGCATTTACAGTTCTCTGAATGCCACCAGGTAGGACAGCAGGGAAAGGAGAATGAAGGAGAGACACTTGGGAACAGCATCCCATCTAGTTGTGAGGAGAAAAAAAAAAGCAGAAATATCGATCTCTGAATCATCTCTCACCAACATGCAGTGCTGGAGCTCACTCTTTTATGAGTGTCAGTTCTCAAAAAGGCGTGTAATTTCTCTAAGTGGCTTGTCCTGTTCACTGGTTGCTCAGGACAGCAGCTGTGGTCAGAAAAGCTGCATCATTATCAAGTGCACAACATAAAGCCAGTTTTTCCTTTTCTGCAAAGGACTTACTGGGTAATCCTAGCTATCAGAAGATCAACGTAATACACCATCATCTGGATTTGCTGCCAAAACAAAACCAAACAATATGTTCAGCTGTAAATCCTGCATTTAGCCATAATTATCAGGGCTACGTATGGATAAAGGATTCCCTTCTTAATCTGCTTCCCTCTGTACCACACCTCCACAAACATACCTGGGAACAATGTTCAACAATTAATTTAAAAAAATCATATTGTGTATCTAAAATATTTGTTTCTGCAGATGTTTTTCTAGTATGTCAGGAAAATTTCCTGGCCACTGCTGATACAGTAACAATTCATGTTTAGTTTTTGAAAAATGTCTACTGATCTTTCTAGTCTGGTCAATGTATTCTACTTTAAAACTTCCGTTTTCTTAGTTTTATCTCCATTTTCTGAAGGAAAAATGCATTTTCAGCTATCATATCCTGAAGAGCTTCTTGGTATTTCAGTGAAGCCTTGAATTTATTTCTTTTCAAGGTATTATTTTCTCAGTCTTGTTATTTACAGTCTGTTATAAATCTGTGATAAAATTTTATATATATGTGGAGAAATATTAGTGATAGTTATAAATCCATACACTCCATTTCTGATTTTCATGCTGCATGTCTAATTTTTTTTCTATCGCAGTTACATTCTCTGTGTGAAACTGCATTTTCTTTTGCCAGGCTTAGTTGCCTGTGTTTTAATACTTTAATTAATGGTATTGCATATTGCTACATCCTGAAGGTTTAAATATTACACCTTTAAAGGATTGTGCTCAGAACCTGGGCTGTTCTACGTCCATGTAGCCAATTTAGATTAAACAAAACAGAAAATGATTGCACAAACCACTAGCTACTAAAACCCAGTCTAGACAGACAGATGAGGCTGCATCATTTGATTTGTCACAGCTGCAGAATAAAAAAAAAAAAGAATTTGTGGCAGCCATATAAAAATTCAGCATTTATGATTATCTAAAGCCTGAACACTCACTCAGACATCTTGCTAATGGAATGAGACACAACAGTTAATGTCCACATCATGGTTTAACTGTTGAATTATGTGCCTCATCCCACTGTCAGAGGATGTTTCGTAGTATTTATGCATTGGGTATGAGCACGTGGCTGTAAGACCAATGCTTGGGTGGCTTGACAAGAGGTTCTGAGTGTAGGAGGAGGAAAAAAATTAATTTTTCCTTAAAAAATAGTTTAGCTGATCCCTATTATAACGCCACTTAAGTTTACATTGCACATAGCAATTAGTTTTGGTTAGTATTGAAAAAAGAAATTCACATTTTGAGTGTGTCTGGTAGGCCTATCTACCTGTAAACACGGATCTAAATAGCTGACAGACAACACCTTTTAAATATATAACCCTGCTCTATATAATACTTCATACACATGAGAGCAGTTAAATGCAGCTTATTTTCACAGAGGCCATCAAATACATTAGGAAGTAAGTGCCTTTGAAGTAGAGCAACAGCTAACAATATACTTCACTGAGGAATATTTCAATTTAAATAGTTAAAATTAGTTGATGAAAGGTTTGAACAAGGGGTATGCTAGAGAGTCTCTTTTACTTACAGCAAACCCGTTTGACAGAGTTGTGAAATGCTTTAGATTTGAGAAGGAATTTATCAATTACTTGTATATTATATATATCTGTATCATTTTTACAATTATAAAGCAGAAAATCTAAACCCAATAACATCATCCAATATTTCCAAGCAATTGGCAATACTGAAGATATATTAATTACTGTATGGGATGAACCCTTTTTCCTATGAACACTTCCTCACTGCATCAACATCTGAACAGCAGTGATCACACAGAGGAAAAAATGACTTGTAAAATTCAAGCAATTTTCTTTAGGATTAAGTTTGGTGTAGTTACAGTCACTGAAAATTTGCACCAATATTCCAGGGAAATGCATGGGAAGATCAAGTGTTCTGTTTGGAGTGGAGATTATCTATGTCTCATATACCTCACCATAATCCTTTGATTCAAATGTATCAAAGCAACAGTGAAGATTAGACTTTCTGCCTCAAAGGCAGAGCGAACATGTAAATATTTGAGGTCAGTGATTGAGGTCTAAATAGAAAGTTAATAGACTAGTGAATGCAATGATCTATATAGTATATGTGATGTGAGACTGGATACACTCATTAACCTCGTACGACCTTTTCCTGAAATATCATCTGTGTTTAGGCAAGCTGGTAAAAGCACTGTTTTTTCCTCTCTTTTAAGTAGAATAATATAAGCTTTAACGTGATGAGCAAAAAATGGGTTTAAACTATGTAAGGAAAAGCATATGCTTTAGAGGAACTTGTGAAAAATAGTTATCAGTCTGATTTTCACTAATACATTCATTTAACAGTTTTACAAGTGATCAAACCCAGTCCTAACTTTCATACTTATGAAGCCCTGGTTCAGCCTAAAGCAACAACCCCAACTCCCTGTTTTTCCTTCCTGTGTTGCTTTTTCTGGGAAATTTGGAATCCAACAACTTGCAGCTCACAGGTCCCATCACACCTACCTAAATGACTGCAATATCACAGATTACATCTAGCAGATGTGCCAAGTCAAACAATGACTAAATTGACCAAGCCAGCTCGATTTTTAAGAATTATTTTTTCAGTTTTAATGGTGCCACATAGCCATATTCAAATCCTTCCTTTAAAATACCTAAACTGTGGGAAACAGCCTCTCTGTTATTTTCCTGCCAAGTGCTTTTCAGTTCGTATATCGAAACACAACCTTGGCAATCTAACTTCAGAGTAACAGAGAACAGCAAACTACCTGGTTCTTCCTGAAGAGAATTCTTACTGAAGAAAATCAGAGGGTAAATATAATGGGAAATTTCTATTAAATACAGCCAGAAATAAAACGACATTTTACACTGCAACCAGTAAATGTCACCTGATTAAAAGGCCCATCATTCTGCACAAAGGGTAAGTAACCATATGGTGAGATTTTTTTTACAAGTAAACACATAAACCGTTCAGATATTTTTGGCTTCGTTCATGTTCACAGACATTTCTTAGTGCATCTTTTTTTCATGAATTCAGAACAAGGTTTGTTTTGACGGGAGTTTATCCAAGGAATGTAACACGGTATGAAAGCCAAGGTGCGCAGCAGCAATAGTATGGAGGGACTGAAGTTCCAGGTTACATGGGGTGTATAACCTGTATGTATTTCTTTACAGAAAAATTCTATTTATCCCTGGTATTGAGAAAGAAAGCTGTACCAGTGCTCTCTGTCCCATGTGTAGCCCTCTGTAGGGGAGACGATCTAGATACTAGAGAAACTGTATGAGAGCCTTCAACTAAGCGTGGTTCTGCAAGGACCAATATTCCAGAGAGGACCCATCCAACTTTACCACCAGACAGAACAAACACTGTCTGGTATTTGTTGGATAATACTGGAAGGGGGAGGTTTGGGAACTGTGTGTTCACCAACCCCCAATAAACCAAAACCAAACCCATAGAACAGTTCAGCAAAAACTTTGCCCAGCTTACTAACTCTTAACCTAGAATATGAAAGGATATACTTGCAATGTGCTGCTCTTGCTAAAAGCAAGTTGGTTTTTACATATGACAAGAGTCCCATGGGACTCTCTACCAGGCATGTTGGACCATCCTGTTACTGCAAGGGTTTGCAGGTACATCCTTAAATGCTGTATTATTGAATAAATTCCAGTGAAAGACTGGAAAGGAAAGCTCTTACATACAGTAGATATGCAGAAAGTACAGTAAATCTAAAGGAAGTAGAAAGTATTGTCTTCCACTCTGTGTAACAGGGTGTGTGATTTGAGATAGTGTTAACATTAAAAGTACACTTATGAAGCACTCAATCAGTTTTCTACGTGTCTGAGGCCACCAGCAGGAGTTAAGAGCATTTGTGCTTCTCATAGCAATTGATGGGCTTTGCAAAGTGAATTGTAGCAAGTTTTCAGTCAAACTTGTTAGTGCTGACATGTTCAGTCTATTTTTTAAAAAATAGTTGACCTGGATATTTATTTATTCTCTTGAGACTTCTACTGCCATTGAGCTGCCTCTCATCATCAATGATCTTAATCCTAATTCTGTTCAACTGGGCAGAATTCCTCTTGAACTTGTTTCAGCCTGCAGAATTACATTTTATGTCTCATGATTAAAGGCATTACCCTAGGCTATCAATTTTTTGCCTTTAAATTGGAAAGTAGAGGTCTTACCTAGAATGGGAAAAAGAAACCAGTCAGGCAACTCACCTTTCACTTGGCCTGAAGCGTAGTAACATAATAAACCATTTTGTCAAACACACGGTAAACCTGACCATGAGAGTTTTATATAAGTTTTGGTAAATGCTTATTAAAAAAAAAACCAAAAAAGTCTTAAAGGGCAACTTTACCTGCATTTGGCTTTAGGGCTCCAAAAGCTAATGATGCTGACAGACTGCAGAAACTGTTCAGGAATACTGTAATTTGGAGGCCCAAGCCAGTCAGAGGAGCAAATGCAGTGTTAGCTTTTGGTGCACCAGTCCTGCCTTCTCTCTTTTCTCAGTGGAATTATTGAGTTCATGCACTTTAATCCTTGCACAGCTTGCTAAGTCAGGCCTTGTGACACGTAGTAGGCATGCTGTCATCAATCCAGAGGTAACAGAGCAATACCACTGTCCCAGGCTTGCATGAGGCATATGAAGGGGACCTGAACACAGTGAAGTAGACTAGGAAATTTTAAGTAAATAGTACACGAACTTTACTGCCTGTACTTCACAGCAGTTCTTTCTTTTATATGCCTACCGAAAGGAAGCAAAGCTGTGTAGACTGCATCCTCTCCCAGGGATGAAGCCATGGCTCTGCACAGGTCTCACATCTCTTAAGAGCTAAGTTGTTCTGTTTCTGACAGGGCTTGAGCTTGTACGTTTGTCTTTTGTGAGAAAAAACCCCCATCCTGCTAAAAGCATCTTATTCCCACATATTAGCTGCTACTTAACTTTGGTGTGTCTTTTACATTCCATTCAGCAGCTCCAAGGTACTCAGCAGGGTGATTTTCAGTAGCCACTGCAGAGTGCTTTCCAGCACATCAAAAAGAACTTCCTTGGTTTTTTTTTTTATCTTCTGAGTCACTCGTTTCTGTTAGAAAGAAGGCAGGTTTTGCATGAGGACATATCAGAAAGAGAGAAGAGATGTGAGGGGAGCTTTTTGTGTGGTTTTTTTTCTGGTTGCTTGCTTGTTTTGGTTTTCCTTAGGAATGGTTTACGCTTTGTTTATGTAGCTGCCTGTATTAAAGTGTTTCACAACAACACATTTAATGTAACACCTCGGTCTGCTGGAAAAGGCACATAAAAAAGGAAAAACATTGTCAAACACTGTCTCTTCTGTGACCTCCTCCTTCCTTTAACCCCAAATCCTAAAGGCATTTGGGCCCATTCCAGTGAAAGAACCCTTCACCACTGAAACACATGGGAATAAGGCAGGAAAATTCCCACTCAGCATGGCAGTATTTATGCCTTAGAATTGTTAGGTAGAGGAAGGGGCAGCACTAAGTGACCCAGACCCCATGCAGCGTCCTTGGGGAGAAAAACTAGGCACCACACGATGGGATTCACAAAGTGCAGCCAAGAAATGAGGTGTTTGCTCCAGCCCAGCTGCTGAAGCCAGACTTGAGCATCCCAGCTCGTTCCTGTTCATGAGCATAAGAACTGTTCTCAAGGTGGACACCAGAGTTCTTTTCACAGAGTTGGAGTCAGAAGAATTGTACCAGAGAAACACATGTGTTTTAGCTGTCATGCTTCACAAACATGGAGAGAATTAATGCTGTTCCTCCCCTAATGCTAGGAAGTTAGAAATGACAGGCAAAGCCTAAAGGTGCCATATACAGATTCATATCCCAAGCTCAAAAGTCAGGCAAGTAATAGACCTGAACTAAGTGTCCCATAATGGGTTAGTTTTCTGACAAGACAAAAAGTGGGACAATTTTCTTCAGCTTCCAGTGCAAGATCTGAGCTGAGGATGTCTCGGACAGTGAAACTGGGATGAGGGACAACTCAAAAATGAAAGACTCAAAACTAGTTGACATAACTGACAGCAACACAAGCCCCTCCAGCATCAGCTGAAAACACAAACACTTGGGTTTGGGTTTTGGCAAAAACACTTGTAAACTGTAATTCCCAGTTCCCAGTTTAAACTCAAATAGCTGACCCTGGGTGCCCATGCAGCACTGAGTCTGTGCAGTGAAAAACCCACACTCAACAGCTTTCACTAATGACAGAAACATTGGGTTTTGCTAGAAGAAAACAGAACAACTGTTTATTTTTGCAATGAGAAAAATATCTATTACCTTACAGTGTTATTTGTGAAGAACCTAGCTCAGAGCTCATTAAGGGGGGAGGTGGGGGGAATCAATCTCACTACTGTGAACTTTAGAAGGTCAAAGTAACCAGGGAGGTTGGGGGGCTGAGGAGGGGAGCGTAGGGTGCGTGTCTAGGATAAGAGAACAAATAGCATATAATAAAGTTTTGACTAATTTTTCATCCTAGTTTCTTGAAATTTCTTGCAAATCTTGCAGTTTTATTGCTTTTGGATAGCTTAGAGTTTATGCTCCCACCAGACACCCAAATTTAACTACTGTTATTAATACAAATGTCAATAATGGTTATACAGCAGTAGGAAAATGTAGTTCACTCAGCATTTTGTTATGGAGGTATATTAAAATACCTCTGTATGCCTGTCTGCCTAGTAAAGTAATCAGTGGAAATTGTATCAAGACTGCACACAGGCCTACCATGAGGATTTACAGGAGCCTCATGTTCTGAATTTTGGTGGATTATTCTAGAAATGGTCTCGCTTACCCAAAGCTATATTTAAAATGTGGAGCTTTCAAAACTAATTCTGTATTGCATTAGCCAGGTCCAAAAAATTATTTTAGAAGTCACTTGTTGGACAAAGTACTTGCTAAGCATTACTGGTAGGATAGGAGGAGACCCCCAGCCTCCTTCCTGAATGGAGCAGAACCTGTACGGAATGGCACGAGCTACCCTTGTCTGAGGATTTTTATAGCAACAGATTAAGCCAGTAATTCTCTACTACACAGGTCCAAGACACTCTAGGGAAAGCCACTTTCAGACTTCTGTGCAATTACTCTACTCTGTGTATCTTGGAAGAAACTTCCCAGATAATAATGCATACAAGTTATTTATTACCTTTATTAGACAGGAGAGAGGATGAAAGAACCAACTAAAAACAGATTTAAAGGGAAGGAAAGGTAATTTATGTCACCTGCATGACAATTTAATTGTAATTGAGGTCTATAGTTAACTGCTGATAGCCCCAGTGATTTAAGATTTCATGCAACTCAGCGGTGAAGGCTGGGGTTTAATACGGCAGTATTAAACTGAGAATGGAACAGACTCAATACTGAGGATTAGCAACATAAGATTATAAAAGACATTTCAGTATTCAAAGAATAAACAGTATTTTGCATTTTGTCCTTTATACAGGACGCCCCTGGCCTCGTTTGCCCTTTTTTGGTGTTCAGAAGTGCAGCAGAGCCACAAAGTCAGTGAGCTGAAGCAAACAGGAAAGCTTTGGCTCGTGGTTAAAATGCATGGCTAGAAACACAGCTCAATTCCAGAAATCCCATTTGCTGAAATGGAAACCAGGCAATTGAGGCTATTCCAAACTGCATCAGAGATTAAACCAGCCTGTGACAAAGGAACCTTCATTCCAAATCCAACCTAGTGCTTACCTCGTCTCTAACTGAAGTGTTTTTCACAATAGCATTCGTAGATGGACAATGGGAAGTTCTGTAATTTATATTACCACACAGTAGCAATGCAACAAGTTCCCAATGTCTAATTCAAACTTCCTTTTTTTTTTTCCCCCCCCAATCTTTAAAGGGAGGCCCTATCCAGAACCGAAAATCCAAGCGCTGCCTGGAATTGCAGGAAAACAATGAAAATGAATTTGGATTTCAGCTGGTCCTTCAGAAATGCACTGGACAGCGCTGGTCTATAACAAATGTCCTGAGAAGCTTGTCATCATAGCAGACTAAATTTTGTACCCATTTCTTTTGCTACTGTGTAGCAAATATTGCATTGTCGCCTGCTGTACTGTATTCCTCTCGCTCCCCGTCCCCCCAGTTCCTTCTCTCCTCTTTTGTCTCTTTGATTTTATTTGGTGAGTGTGTGGGAATTGGGTTTGTGGGTTGAAAATAAGACGTTTTTATTTCACAGTGATGTTTTCACAGCATTTATAGAGACGTTGAATGACAGGTGACGGGTAGGCTATCCTGAAATATTTTACAACTGTAAATAGGAAACAAATGGAGAATATTTATAACTCGAAATTTTATTGAATAAAAAAGTCCAAACACTATTGCTGTGTAGCTGTCTCCGTGGAAATCATTTGGAAGTTAAGTGCTGGTTTCATTGTTTTCATTAACCCAACCCTGATCTCAACAAGTTGTTGCAGAGCAACAGTATTCTCCAGACTTGTGATCAGAAGTCCTACCTGCACACCAGTAGCTACAGGGAGGGAGGATTTTCTCCCTTCTCCCACCCTGGAGATCTGTCTAAGCCACTGTATCTACTAGTGTGCAAATATGGGGAGGGAGGTGTGGTGTGTGTGGAGGTGTATAATATGCATCCATGTACATTTTTCTCTCCTGTACCACTAAATAAAACCCCAGAGAGAACCCCAGGGCTCCAGTGACACAGAGAAGAGAATTCGTTAAAAAGAAGGGGGGAAAGCTGCATTAGAAAAGCAGCAGCTACTAGAAGAAAAATAAAAAATAAACCCTGACATTTCTCAGTGGGTTGGCCTCCATTTCCATGACTGCAATTTCTTTCCAATTCTTCATCGTTCTTGCAACTCCTTTTTTTTGTTCCCTGGCTACCGTAGACGTGGATAAAAATGGCTCCATCCAAGTGCAAAAGGTATGAATTCACTCTGCCTTTCTCCCTGCCTTGAAGGAGGCGTGAATGCAATGCCGTATCACTTCATCTCGGCTAAGATTGGGGTGAGGAGAAAAAGAAACAGTTTGAGGAGGTAAACCAGAACACTGGGATTACTGGCATCTATTTCCAGCTGCTTTTATTTGTATGTAAATTCCATCTCTTTTATTACTCTGTTTGTTCTGTTTATTCTCTTTTTTTGTTGCCTTAAGAAACAGTCCTAACCTCTTCTGGAGCTGGTTATGCACCAAACTGTCTTTTACAGACTGGCTTCGCGTTCAGCATGAGCAGTATTGTTTCTTATGACTGCTTAATAAGGCATGTGGCACGTTAATTTTAGGTGTTCAAGCTTCTGCTGTATATAGTTACCACTCATCTGCTTCTCAGAGAGGAGACCACTGAGCCAACAACAGAACAGTCACAGCCAACGGAGAAGGGCTGCACACCTGCACTTTGACCTGCTTCAGAGGCCCCTCAGGCCTGTTTGAGTGAAAAACCTCTCATTAAAATTAGAACCCTGAAAGGGCATCAATAACCTGCCTGTCAGGGTACTGCAGCAAGACAAGGGAAAGCAGCTTTAATTTCACTCTGTAGAGAAGAGGTTGCTACACGAGTGCGCCAAACTTCCTGCATGCAGGTGCAGGTCCCCATGGGAGAGTGCTCAGTCCACGGGATGCAGAGCCATTTTGAGCATTCCCAAATTCCACCCTGGCCAGTTTGACTTATTTTTCACAGCCATTCCAGATGAATGAGGAGGAAACTACATGTTCAGACAGAGAAAAAGTGCAGAACACGTACAGAGTAGCATGAGATAAACTAACCTTCTTTTCAGCAAAGATACCAAGGCTGCAGTGCATGGAGATGCAGCCAGAAGATAAAAAACAAGTAGCATGGATCAAACCAGTCTCCTCTGGAGTCCTACAGGCTTCCTGCACTGAGCCTTCACTTCCTAGTTTGTGGATGATTTTGTTCGTGAGCACTAGAGGGAGATACCTGGCGAAACCTTGACAAAAGTAAAAGGAAGGTGCTGAGCTCTGAACTGCTTTATTTCATAACCTAAAGGAATATCCTATGTCTAGCATTTGCCCAGAGAAGGTTGTAGTTATTCCTGATCACATTGCAGCACTGTGCTGATGTTCGCTGCTGAGTGAAAAAGAAAAGCAAAAAAACCCACCCACTTCAATAAGTGAGCCACATCACCTCTCCACACCACAGAATCTTAGAATGGTTTGTGCTGGAAGGGACCTTAAAGAGCATCTAGTTCCAACCCCTTCCACCAGACCTGGCTTCTCAAGCCTGGCCTTGAACATTGCCAGGGATGGGGCATCCACAACTTCCCTGGGTAGCCTGTTCCAGTGCCTCACCACCCTCACAGTGAAGAACCTCTTCCATATATCTAACCTAAATTTCCCTTCTTTCCCAGTTTTACCCGTTGTTCCTTGTCCTAGCACCCATGTTCGGTGCTATCCAGCCATACCTCCCCTCTACACACCAGCTCCAAGGCTGCTGCTCCCCTTGATTCCCAAGGGGCCTGCACCGAGGATCACTTTTCTTCAACAACATTACAGGGAATCCCTCAGTGGTAACTGTGGGTTTCAATTTGATCCCACTGCAATTCTAGTAACTACACAAGAATTACCAAAATAAACATGTGGGGGAGGAGGGGGGGAAAGAGGGGTAGAACCCATAAATCTGAACTTGAAACATCACTTTATACTATGGCAATTCAGCTCTTTGTAAAATACATGCATTAAAATATGCTTTTGCCTCTGTTTCGTATCATGGAGCAAACAGTTTTGTGTGATCACTTATAGAAGAAGGTACCTGTGGTTAACCCTACCAAAATGGTACAGCAGAAATGATGAGTGTACATGACAGCACCGTCACTGTGCACTTTCTGAGACCCAGGGTCTCTGAACAGACTTTCTTTGACATGCCTCCTAAGGAGAAAAAACCAGAACAGCACGAGCAGAACTGAAGGACATGGCCACATTTCACTAGACAATCCTAGTCATGAACTGCCTTATCGCCACTTTCCTTTTCAGCTAAACAGCAAGGACATAGGTCTAGGAGCACTGCCTTGCACTGCAAAAACACAAATAATCCAAAATACAAAGTGAAAAATAAAACTCATCTTCGCTTTCTGGAAAAATTATAGAATATTATTCAATCATCAGTTGCCTCAAATGATCAAAAACGTTTCCAGATATTCCTTAGCAATAGTTGTTTGTATTTTTTAAATTGTTTTAAAGAAGAAAAGTTAGCACTCAAGGGGCAAAAAAAGAACACCATTCCAGAAGTCATATACCTACCTCCTCTCAGCTGAGCATGGCCAGAGATGAAGATGATTAGAAAGATCCAGTCAGCTCTCTTTTCCCTCCCACTGCCTGAGAACAACTCCCAATATATTTTGATCAGATTTTCTTGACAAGTAACAATCGTGTAGCTACCAGTTGATAATTATATCCTGGCAACTAAACAAAAGTACCAAGACCATAGCTGTTTATTCCCAGCTGGAACTCTGACAGGAGAATTCAGGACTGGTTGGACTTTCCAGGCTTGCTAATAACATCTGTTGGAAATGGCTGTGCAGAACAGGGCTTAGCATTGTCCTCTTTTGCTATGGAAGAGGCAGCTTTTTTTGGTTTCATCTTTCTGTAAGACCAAAATTTAATCCTCCAACATCAGGCCTCGGTTGTACTACACTCTGTGCCTTTTCCAAAAAGAAGTTAATCAGTTAACACCCATCACTGAGTCTTTTTATATATGCTGATCAAGAGGCAGTTGCGAAAGTGATAATTAGGCAAGAAGCTGTCACATGTCATTCTATACTGGGTAGCATTGAATACTCAGCTGGAGACATAGACAAAGGGCAACAGTGAGGTTTCAAGATCATACATCAATGGAATGTACCACAGTTTTGCTTACAGACCTAAATTATGTATATTTGTGTGTATATATACCTCTACACCACCAAATATATATAAAAACATAAGTATACACTCAAACTGTTTACTGGCCAAAACAACAACAACAAAAAAAAATCACATTACAGTGCACTTCTTCCAACCATGGTCTTAAAGACACACAGACAAGACACCAAAATGAAAGGTTTGTATCACAATTATATCATTGTGCTACCCAGAACACCTTCAGCACCACATCTGGTTTTAGCACTGACAAAAAAATCCGGAACATAACACCATCCTATTTCAACATTAGTCCAAGTAAATGTTAAAAAGTTTTCCGCAATAACTTCTCAAAACCAGAACACAAAATCGTTGTGCTAATACAGAGGCTCAGGAGGCAATTAGTGAGGCTTTTATCTAAGAGTGTGTTCTCTACTGATTTGCAGTAGTATTGCTCAAGTTTCCCCCCTGCTACACACCTCGCTTTGAAAATGCTTAAAAGTGCAGAACATGATTCTCAGGACTGTCATTCACAGCTATATTCTAAAACAGCAAAGCAATATAATTTTGTTTACTGACTAACATTAGCTTTGCGTTGTCAGGTGGAAGTGACTATTTTACCTGAATTCAGTCTTGTTATGTGTAGTCTCAGAAGGGGATCTCCATGACAAACCACCTGAAAACTTCTTTTAAACACCAAAGAAATATACTTTTCATCATAATATATCATTTCCAGTGAAGTAGCCTCATTTGAGGTGTATATATGATAGGACAGAATTTTCCAATTACAAGAATGTATTTTCATCTTACAATATGAAAGCAACAAGTATATATTAGCTGCAAAAGGCCAGAGGGAAATGCAATTTTCATTAAACTTTCAAAAGGAAAGAAACTGAATATTCTAAGGAAACTGGATCGCAGCTTAGAAGGTTATGACTGCTCAGATCTAAAAGTATTAAAAGGTTAAGTCAATCCTTTAAACTCCTCTGCCATGCTTGGTCAGTAGTCTGTGTAGGTGGTAGGGGTGTTGTATAACCAATAGTACACAGTTAAAATACTGACTCCTTCTTACTCCTAGAAAACTGCAGAAATTGTTCCTCTTCTGACAGCTAAACTTAAGCATGCAACAACCATAATTCACAGCCATCCAGCAATCTCTTGCTCACTCCTTATCCACAGAAGGGGAGTCACGTTGTCCAGCTAAATCCAGGAGCTCTTCACACATCAGCTTTTGGAGCCATAAAAAAAATCATCTCTTTGGCCAAAGACGACAACTTGGTAAATCTGTAGCAGAGTGAATCTAGTCCCCAAACCTCAAGCACAGCACAGAGCAACCTGGCTGCAGAGGTTTGCCACCTCCCAGCTAGGTCAGAGAATTTGAAACAACCCACCGAAGGCTACATTCTTATCTTTAGCCTCTGTTAATAAGGGGTTTCTGTGCATCTTTCTTTTTTATTTATTTACCATTATTTTATAATTTTCTGTATTCTCCTAGATTTTGTTCGGCTACATCGCAAAAAGTACCTATTTTATTGCTACTCCATATAGTTCCAAATGCTCTGGAACTGCTCACAATTAAAGAGGAGATACCAAAAATACATCCCAGACATGAATACAGACCATCTTGAATACTCAGTGACAAACCACAAACTGAAATCCTGCCACTTCCCGCAGTCTGAAGGTCGCTGAGCAGTTCTTACTCAAACCCAGAGCCAAACACTAGCATGAAAATCCTGCAATGCCCTGCAACCTGCTGTGCCCATACCTGATGGTAACAGGCATGAATCCTCACCTGCTGTAGGTCAGCACACACACACTGACTCTGAGGACCAGCATCAATTCTGTTCGATGAGGAATTGGCCTCTCCCAGTCAAGATCCTGCTGAATTCCACAAGGAACTCCTGTTTTGTTCACGAGTGCAAGTGGTGTTCAGAACCCACACGTGCACTGTAAACCTACACAAATTGGATCTTTTGAGCCAAACTGGATGCTGAGAATAGCTTTCTAAACAGTAGAAAAAGTACAATAAAGGCACTACAGAGACAAGAATTGAAAGTTATCTTACAGACAGCGACTTTCCAAAATAGGTGTTGTGCTTTCAGTACTTTTCCTGGAACTATGTAGTCAAATTCGGCAGTCATTTAGAGAGCTTATTATTTCAAGAGATGAAGAAAGATCATCATCACACTAGAGAAGTGAATAACCTTGATTTTTATTGTTCCTCATGTGCTTTTTTATCAAGCACAGTCTGCCTGGGCACATATCACACAAGAAAAAAAATAAATTAACATCAAACCACAAACCCAGTATCAATAGCCACTTAAAATTTCTCATAGGTTCCACTTTTCTAATCTGTTTTACTTTCCTATTCTTAAAAAGTATAGTCCAAACTTCAACTAAATTACTTGGAAGCCACCTAACCCTTCTGCCTGCAGCCAAATGCAATGCATGCCACCTCCATTTTTCCAATCTGTGCATATTGTGCCTAAGCCTCTTAATTTTAGATTTCTATGTATTTAGCAGTCAAAAAAGTTAAAGCCTCTCTTACTCCCAAATTTGATAGCAGAGAGAGAAAAATATTCCAAATGTCACCTGAGACTTAAACCAGTTCATATTTAAACCACTTTGTTGTTCCATAGCATGACTTCATCTAGTGGTCTTACAATCGATAACTCCTGTCAAGGAGGGCCATTTTAAATAATTCTTCTTCTTAAAAGAGATGCTGAGGTTTCCTGGGACAGACTGAATCACATGAATACCACATGAATATCACATGAATTTCATCAACTGAAAAAATCTGAAAAGATCATTTTATATCATGCCTAAACTCAGACAAGTCAAGTTTTACTGGTGTGTAGTTTCAGAAGTGTGTCTATTCCTTTAATCTTTGAATTGCCTGTAGAAGTGATCACTTACTTTATGTTAAACACTATCATACCCTTTCACGAAGGAGGAATATTAGCTGATAATCAAATTAACTTGAGAGCCATCATCTTCTCTTGTATATCAGTTTCTGTGGAACCCCTTGCAGAGTGACACAGCTTTGAGGATTAAAACCTGACTCTTGATTATTAATTGAATTATGGCCAATTGATCCATCCCATTCTATTGTCACTCAGCATAATGCTTGGCACTAATAAGGGCCCTGTAGAATCAACAGACTATTAAAGATTACTAAGGCAGAGGTACAGGAAAATTGAGTCTTCCAGCAGATTTTGCTGGGAAGCCACACCTCACTCTTCCCCCCGGTGCACTCCCTGGTATATATATACCACTGAAGATTTTAGAAATGGTCAGCTGGGTCAGAGCTCAGTAGTCTCAGAGTCATGGCTGCTAATTTGCCCTTATGGTAGTGAGACTGCTGGAAGGAAGCTGCGGGATTGTAATCTGCCAGCAGTTCCCTCTGTATCCAGGCACAGCTTTGGCTGCATGAAGAGGGAATAGGACAGGGTGTGGGGACACAGATTGCTCCACGATGCAACTACTAGGAATTCTTGGCTACAACTACAGTTTCCTCCTTAAGTGATTACATAATGCTGCACATTTTTCTCTCCAAACTTCTTTATCAATTGATCATCCCAGATCAAAGTAGGAGCACGCCAGCCTTAATTAATTAATTGTGTCCCACCTCTTGCGCTAAAACAGCATCAGTTTGTGCTTAACAGTTATTTTTATTAAAGCACTGCAGAACAAGAAGATTAAAGTCTGTTCAAAATTGTAGCGCACTCAAAGCCAAACTTTAGAGCTCAGAATGCACTTTGCTTTCTTCCCCACTATGCCCAAGAAGCCACGAGTGAGTGTTTTAATTCTCTGGCTCATTCATGACATAATTTTTGCGCTCTGAATGACTGGAAATAGCTTCTCACCTTTTCATTCAAGAGATGTTGTTACCATAAAATGATGGAGGAGGTTTGCTTGCAATCCAGAGCTTACTTTTGCCCTCTACAACATTCAAGAAAATGGATTTAATGAGTGCCAATTTGTGTGAAACTTTGCGTTTGGCTCCAGAAGTCATGTAGATAATCAGAGACCACTCTCTAGCTCTTTGATCCACCAGAAAAGTTTGGTTAGTACACGAAAGTTTGATTAGCATATGATAAAACACATAGTCAATGTTCTATCATGTTTATAGAAGTGGTACTAACGTGATGGATGTGTCTTTGAATTGATCTAGAACTTTTTGTCCAAGTAAAGAATGAATGTAAGACTTGGAAGTCAGAGAGCAAACCAGAACTCTTTTCTGCTATCACAAATGCCCTTGTAGCTCAGGCTGAAGAAACAAAGCACAGTTGTAGACGTTGATGAGTTAATATTTACCCTAGCAGAGAGGCAGTCATCCAATGAGAATGAAGGTGCAGAAAAACACCATGAAAGAGGAAGAAATCAGACAGCTTAGAGTGCCCTAAAGGTAGGCAATCTGATTTCATGGCATGTGCTGATACTCATAAAGCCGCTGATATTTTGCAACTTATGCATCTTCCATCCTTCCTCCACTCACCAAGTACTGAACTCCTGAAAACCAGAAATCCTTCACAATGCAGATGCTGACCCTAGTTGTTTTTCCACATTGCACCTTACAGATGCCCAGTGTTCAACTCAGAAATAACACCTGTATTACCCTTGCTTTTAAAAACTGAGCAGAAACCCCTCTGGTGTGACATGTGCCAACAGCTGCCTGTGAAACAACAATGGTTTATACAACATCTTTCTGACCTCTCCAGGTACTTTACTGTTAGAGTAATAACCACTGCAAAAGCAATGTAAAAAAACCCCAAACAAAACCTGAAAACTATAAAAGGAAACAACCATCTGAAACAAAAATAATTGAGGAAAAAAATCTGTCTAAGTTTGGCTTGAAGCCAAACAAGCCTACACAAATTTGCAGGCAAGCTGCATATAAACCTAATTTCACGACTGGAAGGTATTGCACTTGAGGGACTACCCACAGAGATGATAAAACTTTGCTGCAGAGTATTCTTGTAGTACCCATTAAGCACACAGGCAACAGTTTGTCTGACTCTTGTCGGGTATTTGGGTAGGATCCCTAGACACTCAAATAAACGACACACATCACACTTCCCTGGGAGCAGCACGTGGAGATTTGGCTGTCAGGGCTGACATGTGAAAGCAGCTGGCTGTACTTGCAGCCGGGCCTTCTGAGTACTCAGAGCTTTGGAAAGAATGTTCTGATCATCTGTCTAGGGAAGGGTGAGGTTAAGTTAAAACATTACCAGAATCCTCATCTTGCTACTTGGCAACAGGGCGTCTCTGCCTCCCATTCTGTCAGTCACATGCAGCAGAGCAAAAGGGATTTTTGCCTCTCCCAAACAGTACAGTAGAAATACCAATGCAGATACTGCAATAGTTGCCATAACAACTGCTTTTAACTGGAATAGTAGTAAGGAATACAATTTCTTTTTTGTCCACAGACTAACAATATGTTCATTATTGCTAAGTAGACCTTTGTAAAGAGCTGAATTCTTTTAAAGCTGTTGCCCTTGAGCATGTATTTTAGATCTGCAAGAATAAAAGGGAGTGCCTTTTACTGTTCAGAAAAATAACAATTCTAATTAATACCTTAGGTCCTGGTATATGCATCTCCAACTTCCAGCCCACATATACACATAAAACTCAATTTTTCAACAAAATTATTGAAACAGAGATAACATCTATCAGCTTATTAGGAGGAAAACATCACTTGTACTTCAGAGGTAGTTTGAGTCCATGTTTATCTTCTACATAAGTTGCACTGATCAGTAACAGCACAAGGCAACACTGACCACGGAGATCAAAACATTTTCCATTATCTCTTTGCTCACCACACAATAAAAAGGGGGCAGGGGTTGAATTTTCCTTCACATTGTCACTTTTGAAGACTGCATTTTTCAGAGATTCAGTCATTCCCAGTCCACTCTTACACAAACAGGGAATGCTGCCACAGCATCTGGTTTGCCAGAAACAGGTGCTACAGACCAGGAAGGGAGAACCATGTGAAATTATGGCTGCAGACACGTGCTCCTCCTACTTGGAAAGGATCAGAGAGCAGAGAAGAGAAGAAGGTTTGTTGGCAAAGGGTGCAAAATGCACAGGGGTAACAAATCTGCCCTTCCAAGTTAGGTGTCTTGCAGGAGAAACAGGGAGTGACAGATTCATGCATCAGAAAACAATTCACAGTTCTTAATGGTAGGAGGGACTCTCCGATTGTTCAGCGTCACCTCTTGCCTAGCAGAGCTGTGTCATGCATAAGACAGGGTGCTGAGGTTGTTTGGTGTAAGCAGTGGATACAAAAAGCATAAGATATGAAGGTAATTGAAAAACTTCCAGTATGTGGGGGTGTGTGGTGGAGAGAGGGACTGCACACAGATTTTCGCAGTCTTGAAAGAACAAAACATGTTTAATAGGTGATCACTGAGAAAATAAGGTAGCACAGCCTTCTTGTTATTAATTATTTTGTGTAAAGTCTCAAATGCAATTATCTGTAACTATCTTGCAGATATCTTTAGTGCTGCACTCTTGTCTATTCATAGCACCTTAGGAAATGAGTAATGCCACGTCCCCTGGAAACTGCAAGCACCATAGCCACTGGCTATGCTCAGTGGGGATCCAGTTGGTTGTTACAGCTGTTACTGGAAGTAGCTAATGTCCCAGTTCTGCAAATATCCATTCTGACAGCTTGGGAATTACAGGCCAGTCCTGCTCCCCCACTCCCGCAGGTGCTCGGACAGTTTTGCAACAGTGCTGTCGTTTCTCACGCAACGGAAGAGAACACCATTTTAGTTTTTCAAAGTGTTGTGAAACTGGTAATTTAACACAGCCTATATATTTAAGTATGACTTCCCCTGGGAGAAATTCCCCAACAATTTACCCCGAGGAATTGCTTCATGGGATATATAATTTCTTATCGCTACATATATATTTACATAAAGCAACTGCTGTATCCAGGGACGCATTTGCGAGCGTGTTTGAACAGACAGCAATACAACATGCTTGAGCTATTGTTTTCTGCAAGCCCCTGCTCCCAGCAGCCAACGTAACAGACACTGATATCTAACAAAAGGTTCCTCAGCTTGTCTGTATTTAGTCTGGATGCCGTCCAAGGTGCATTCGCAGGCCAGATTGCTTGTGCTACTGCCTTCTACATCAAGAGCACTTCATAAATGCAGTTCTGTGAGCTGTATGTACTGATCATCCAAAATTACCCGCTTCCAAATACTCCTCTGTACTGATGCATTCACCCCAGTGAAGTCAATACACCTATTTCCAGCTCTTTGCTGTTGAATCAGAACACCACATTTTCGCAAACGAGCGATACACAAACATTCGTTCAGAGTTTTCCTAAAAAGAGACTGGGCAAAAACCCAGGATGGGTATGAGGATTCAATATGTAATAAAATTACATAATTATACCTCTAATGATGTTATATAATTATAAGATGAAGTATTATAGCTATTTGAACTTGGCAGTCCTTTACCTTTTCAGAATTGATACCTTGTAATTGCTGACCATTTTGGTACAGCAGCAATTTCACAGAAATACTGAACTTAATTTTATATTATTATATGGAACTATTTACATTTACCATAGATTAAACAACAAAAAGGATACGTGTCAGTGTTTCAACCTTAGAAGCAAGAGATTGGATGTAATTAGTTAGGAGAGGGGAGAAAAAATAAAAAAGGAAGAAGAAAAGCTTTTTATCTTTCTTTTCCAAAAGTCAGACTGTTTATAAAACAGCAGTATTATATGGCATTATGTAGTTTATAGTATTTCTGGAGAAATACTAATTAGGTCTCACAGTTTAAAGGAAATAAGTAAATAAAGATACACCAGAATATCAAGCTTCATTGTTTGAATTCCTTCTGAGACCTTGACAGCTGCTCAAGCCTAAGTGAAATATTTTCTCTTCAAGTTTTTAGACGCTGTTTTCTATTGGCCAACATTGCTTTGCAGGCTTTCTGTGAAACCAAACTTAGTAACACTTGCAGATGTTCTATATGGAAACTTAGTCTACAAGGACTTCCAAGGAAATTTATAAGCAAAAAGGCAGTAAAAATTATGTTTATATATTAAGAAAAGAAAATTTTGGACTGGTTCTGAGGAAATGAAGTGCTTAATTTCAGTGATTAGTTGATTAAACACTGAATCCTGCCATGACCCAGGTTTTGCTTAGGGCATGCTGATCTTTGTAGAAAGAAAAATGTCTCCATTGCACCTGGCTCCTTTTTCAAGCTTCATCTCCACCAAAAAATTGTTAGGTATAGAACTGCGGGATGTAATTTCTAAAGTTATCACCGGTTATCTTCTCTGAACCCTCACACAGGTATAGTCACTACTCAAAAACAGCTGGAGGAGAAGGTGTGCTTGTTTTCCTTTCTATCAGCAGTAAACACCATTCACACTGAAGTGGCAGTAACATTCAATAGCCTTCTTTCCAGAGCAATAAAAGCCCATTTCCCCCAACTTTCTGAGGAGTGACTTTCCCCACAACACCTTTTTAAAGTAGTCTGGCAAGGGTTTTCCTCTCTTCGGTGTATTTTATCAGAGTGTTTCTCAGTTATTGCAGTGGAACCATACTTCGTGAAGAAGAATTGCAGCTACCGCCGCCACCATCTCTGCTAACCCACAGAAGCTTGGTGCAGCACTTTGTCACAAGTCAAACGTTTCAGGGGACTACTTTAAGCGTACCAGCAGCATGTTCCTATTGTTACCACCCCCAAATATCTGTTCATCGACATTACTGATATTCTGTGAACAACACGGCTAGGTATCGGATACTGTGGAGCTGGCAGGTGAAGTGCTGTGCTGGAGATGTGGAAAGTTCTTTGATGGTCTTTTTACAAAAAGTCTAATTTGGCCCAGAAAAAAACCCCAAAAATCCTTGCTTAGGTAAATTCTCCTCTTAGTTACCCTGCGGTTGATTTGGCACCTTTTTATTGACTCTGACTGTTTTAATTTGTGGTTGTCTGGACATCTTCTAAGGCGTTTTGAACAGCTGACCTCACAGTGTTTGTCAGTCTTTGTATTTAACCTTACTCATCATTGGCAGCCAGTCAGTATTTGAGTGGCTACTATGCTGTAGGATGCCTGTAAAATGAGAGTTTAACAAATTCTTTTTGCCTCCCATTCCAATAACACATTTGGCTTGGTTTTCTATCTGAACATCTTGAAACAATAGTACCAAAAGGGTTGACTTGGCTGATTCTTTACCATACAGAGGGTAGCTGTCACACTAAAAAAACCTGTGAACAATAAATCCATGTCACTTCTAAAGCAAGCGTGGATCATATCCTCAGCCCATGTCCAGTTCTCTGCCAAGTAACTTCAGAGTATAAGAAAGAATATCTTAATAGATTGGTATTTGGAATTAAAGCATTCTGCATCTTTATCATGCAACAAGAGGCGGAAAGATTTTCAAAAACTGTCAGATGACTTACAACAACTGGAATAAGCTCACTGATAGTGCCCCTCTTGGAGGACTTCAAAGCTCTTTGCAGATTAAATGCCTTTGAGGTACATCATTAGTCTTCCCATTTGGCAGAGAAGTTAAGCAGCTTCCCCCTAGGTCACATGCTGTAGCAAATCACTGCCACCAACAGCCAGGGAAAAACTTTCAGAGGCAGTTAAGTGTCCAAATGCCATTTGTGCAACTGAGTATCTTCACCATTAATACTCATCACCTACTTACACCAGTGCTTTAAATTGCTGCCTAAATAATTTATTAGTCTTTATAACATCCCTGTGAAATAGGTAACTAATTTATCTCTCCTGTACAACAAGTTAAAATGAGGCATGAAGTAGTTAAGTACTTTGTCTGGATGATTCAGGAATCTATGAACTAATCCAGAGTAAGAAATGAGTAGACCATGATTTTTGAAGTGTATGTTCACTTTACATCACCATAAAAGCCCTACCCTAATATTTTAACATTCCCTTCAAACAATTGGTGCTGAGTTTCTTCTACAAGCAGCGAACCAGAATTTTAAGAAAAAACTTGTCAGGCAACCTATCCTACTCCCAAGATACATGCATGCTGTATTATGCTGATAGAAACATAAGTAAAATTACACTTTGCTAGGATAGGAGACAGAGAAGCTCATCCAAATACATTTCATTGGGAAAAAGTGAGGCAGTACAGAACGATTTCATAATTCACTACTAATGGGAATTGGAACGAGGCAGGAGTAGAGCACTAAAATTTGGCAAGTTTCTCCTTGAGAACATAGTCGTATATACCCTAAACCTGTAAGTGTCCTTGAAAATAAACCCAGGGAGAAACAAAATAGTTTCTCACCCCTGTCCCATAAGAAGAAATTGCAATTTTACATCTTTTTTTGTTGTTGTTGTTGTTTGGTTTTAGTAATGGGCAGAAAAAAGAAAGATATAAATTTGTATGGTTTTATAGAGGGGTTTTTTTTATATATATAACCCTTTCATTTCTTTTCACCATAGATTAAAGATTTATAATGACGTAAGAAGTGTATGAAAGCTTGTACTGGATTTGCACTGCAGGCAGCTCGAGTTCTGGGACGCTCTCACTCATCCAGTGCACTCAGGGCACTGTAAAGCCAGTGCTGGTTTGTCACGGGGCGACTGCGTATAACTGACTGCAAAGCCCTGTTGGCAAAGTGGTATTTACGTAGGAAATCCACAACTGGAGAGTTCTGGTACCTTCCAGGGATGACAGCAGTGCATTACTCGTTGAATTGTGTCCTCTCAGGGCGTTCAGCCTGAGGAGAAATGCTTCTAATAAATATTATTGCAATAGCACTTACAGAACACCCACTGCTCTACAAATACATGAGGAGTCATCATCCTTGCTCTGAGGAATTCTCAATTTGAAAGACAAATAAAAGCAGAGGGAAAGAATAACACATGCACAAAGAACAAAGGGCGCTGGCTGGTCTCAGGTGTTCTTTGCATGCGGGCAGGCATATACACACAGAGGCACAAATCATCCCTGCACTCACATTTCTAAATAAATTTTATCACTTGGGAAATGAAATAAAACCAAAAGAATACAGCCAGCCAAGATGGTAGTAAAAAATGAAACTTTGGGAAGACGTTGCAGGTTCAAAAGAAAGCAAATTATAACTGTAGTAGCCTGCCAAGATCTGCACCAAAAAAAGCAAACAGTAGCGGTTCTACTGAATGCAAACAGGACCAGCAGAGATAAAGCTGACAGCACCGGCCTGGCAGAGTCTAGAAGCATTTGTAATGCACAAGGTCTTTATTCTGAGAAACCTAGGCTGAAATACAAAGACACTACCCAGCATTACAAACCAAGATGAGCAATTCAGGCACCAGTCTGATCAAGAGAAAATTATATTTCTCAGAGCAGGCCTTTTGAAGAAAAGGTTATTTGTATCTACTGAAATAGGATGACAGGCCACAGGATGAAGTGAAAGGGAACTTAGATTAAAGTTCTCTGGTTTCTAGGGGTACAGGAGAAAGGAGAATAAAAAGCTGAAAGGCAGAGGGAGAAAACTCCTTAGTTCCAGACTGCTTTTGTTGTTGGTTATTGGTTTTGTGGGGTTAGTTTTGTTTAAAAGATTAATAACTGACACGGTCCCTCTGGTTCTTAAAATATTCTGAATTCCCTTTTGTTAAATCATGCCTTCAAGTTCCTTTATGTTTAAAAATTCCAAACTTGCTCCAAGACTATCACAATTCTGTGTTTCTGGCCTCAGTTCATGTACTTGCCTCACGAATCAGCTGACAAATAGAACACCTAATGTGAAGAATGCACAACATTAATGGGAAAAATACAAAGCAAATGCAGAGGAGCTGGAGGTGAGTAAAGGGAAAGTAAAGCTTGGAGCAGCTACAGGAACACGTGTTGCTTGTCCCAAAGGACAAGGTAGGCAAAAGGACCTGGTGAGGGATTGGACGCAATAATTGTGAAAGAAAAGCTGAGGGCATTGACCTGTGAGAAAAGAACAAGGGTCTGAGGGAGAAAACAGCTGTCCTGGCTACAAGGAACATTC
>VXAY01000700.1:0-89379 GCA_013399855.1 Oxyruncus cristatus | reverse complement strand
CACCTCCACAACTCAACCCAAACCAAACCACCCTACTTCTCAGTCTCCATGCCCAATGACTCCTGGAAAACCTGTGGACATATTCTGGTGACAAGGGCAGAATTTGAACACAGAATATGGCTTAAGAAAGAAGTAGGATAAAGGGTATGATGACTGATTGTGAGCTGCATTAAAAGAAAGAGTGCACAGCACAGCCATGCAGGTTTAGATCTATAATGACAAAACAAACCAAGTTTGACTTATTTTTGTACCTGTGGCACGTTGCTCTGTTTCCATGTCTCATGGCAACACTGAAATGCTTTGTATAAATGAAATAAATTACTGCAATACTCTAAAGCTCAAAGAAGGCATTATATGTAAAGAATGTTGAAGAGCCTTGCTTCCATAACTGCTCACCACCATTTCTTTTTCAAATGCTGTTTATCTTAAAGTAAATAATAGACTCTTCTGGATAAATGCTGAAAATAGGTTTTTTTTAAAAACCACTCTTACTGAGATAATTTATCACGTTCTTGTTGCAAACTTTCTCTCTTTAATCCCACCTAACCACTTCGAAAAAAGAACTTCTAAACACAGCAAATAAAACCAAGCTGGGGTGACAGGTCTTTAAAAACAACACAGGGACATCAGAACAGACAGTTTCATAACTATTGCTTTTTGATGCAGTGTCCTTCCTCCAACAGTGAGGCAGGAGATTTAAATGAGATGTGCACACACTGAAAGATAGGAAAGCAAATTTTTCCAGCACTCAGTAGCTTTTAGGGAGAGCATTAGCAGCTGCCCAAAAGACTTAACAGCTTGACATAATATCTCTGCTCTTGTATTAACAAGAACAAAAAATACCTGCACGCATGAACCTACAGCTAATCACTGATGCGGTACAGAATTTTCTTCCAAATCTCCCTTTCTGTATTAGTAGAGGAGAAAACACTGAGAACTTGAATGTATGGCAGAAGGTTTATAGGCAGAGGCAAATGACAGCTAATGTATCTTTTGAAATTAAGTTCCCAAAACAGAGCACTTAATTCTGCTGCAAGGTATATAGAACATTTAATTTGTTGTAAAACAGGGCCTTTACCATGTCAGATTATTATCTGAGATGTGCCAGTCATTGCAGCACAGTCCTCCCAGGGGCTTGAGCTACAAGCTCAGATCTTCAGAACCTGCTGCATTCCTTATTCATGAATTGATACACTTTGATCAGCCATGCCAGTTACTCTTTCCTCCTCCCCATTTTTGCCTTTCATCAGACCCTTGACAAAATTCCTTTTCAGACAAGTGTATAGAGCAACATTATACTCAGGGCAATTCACTGAAGATTATGTTCTATGTTAATCTCAGGAACAGATAAAAATCAAATACATCCCATCACTGAATTTTCCTGGCAGGCTTCTTGCAAAAAGACATAACCACAACTCTGCAAAGATTAAACTAAAAAACACAGCCTCACACCCACTTGGGGAAAACATCCCTCATCTTTCAATAGACTAAGAGTATGTAGCAAATGGCATAAGCAAATTAAATACACACTCATAAATAGAGAAATTTAGCTGCACAGTTAGGTGCACTTCTTAAGAAGAGTAGTAAAAGGCTTTTGTAAGCAGTTGGCAGATTTTCTACTTAATTTACTGTTTCAGCAGTCATGGGGTTGACTAACAGTGTGACTGAGGCTTTGGTCAGATGGCAGTCAATGCTGCAATCAAAACCAGAACATATAGAACACAGAAGGAGTATGAAGTGCAGAGCCAAATGCAGTCACTGCGACCTCACAGCATAACCCTCTGTATTGCACGTGATGGACACGGGGCACTCTGTAAGCCTCCAGGGATTTTTTATTATTTTATAATACCGAATGTTCCTTAATCGAAGAAAGCGAGAAACTATGGAATTAAGTACATTTCAGAGGCAAGAGGCTGAGGGAAATTTCTCTTTTCCCAAAACTTTCCCCGGTTAGAGGCCTCAACTGTGGATACCCTCGTCTCAAAGACCGAAAATGGGCAGTCTTTTGTGGTTGCCCTTTGCTGAATAACAGTAGTACAGAAAGTCCAGTTTTAACAAGAAACTGCTCAGTTATTCTACACTTATTCAGAGATAAGGAAGTACAAAACGGACATGAACCACAGTTGCTTCTGTCCCTTGCTGCTGAGCTCTGTTACAGCTTTTAGTGTCTGACAGAAAGTATTAACAAAAAAGCCTTTCAGTTTTGAGGAGAAATATTATGGATTTGAGCTGTGAATTTTCAAGCTTCCAGCATTTTGTAACTGTTTAAGGGGGAAGGGGGGTGGACACATGTTAAAAAAAGAAAAAAAAGGTCTCATTTTTCTCTCCTGAAATGGGAAGACCATTTCCTTCCCATGTACAAGGGGATAAGTAGGTTACAGATGTTTTGTGCTCTTTACCTCAGTGCAGATTTCGGGAGAGTAGGCACTGGCCCAAGAAAAATCAAGGTAAGTCCATCTCCACTTCTCACATACTGAAAGGCCTTCTTTACTTGCCTCATTTTCAGTTTAAGTGTCATAAAATTAAATTAAAATAAGAAATCCATAGCTCCATAAGAAAACAGTCCCTAAACTACCATAGCCACTGATCTGACTGCCATTACAATACCGGCAAGGCATGATCCTTCTCATTACTTAACTTGGCAGTTTTACTACACTGCCAGAATTTAAAGTGTGTTTTCCTGGTTTAACCCCAGCAGGCAATCAAGCCCCACACAGCTGCTCCCTCACTCCCCCACAGTGGGGTGGGAGAGAGAATTAAAAATGGGAAAGACAGTTTAAATAGGGGAAGCAAAACCAGTTCATTCGAGCAAAGCAAACCAAGGAATACATTCCCTACTTCCCATCTCCAGGGCAGCCATCTCCAAGAAAGCAGGACTCCATCACACATAGCAGTGACTTGGTAAGAAAAACACCATCACTCTGAACAAGTCCCACTTCCTTCTTCCCCCAGCTTAACTGAGCACAGCACTGCACGGGTTATGGGATGTCCCTTGGGTCAGTTGTGTTCAGCTCTTCCAGCTGTGTCTCCTCCCAGCCACTTGTGCACCCCCCGTCTCCTGGGGTGGGGTGAGAGGCAGAAAAAAGCCTTGATGATGTGTAAGCCCTGCTCAGCAGTAAAGGAAACATCCCTGTGTTATCAAAGCTGCTTTTTCCACAAATCCAAACACAGCCCTGCACCAGCTACTGTGAAGAGTAGTAACTCTATCCCAGCTGAAACCACCAGGTGTCCATTTTCCTCTCACAGATGATGGGCCTGTCAAAATCTCCAATCAAGGTTCAGTTGTTACAGTCCCACTAGTCTTAACTGCCTGGAGTTGTTCCAGCTGGAAAAATTGAAATTCATTACTGGTGGGCTACAGGAGAGTAAGTCAATACACCCTCCACTTCAGTATCTCATTTCCTTCATAGAGATGCTCCACAGATAGTGAGATTTCTTTCTCACACCCAAAGAAGGATACACTACACTGGACTGGAAGGATACACACTGCATTAGAATGTGGCCTTTAGGCTGAGCTGATGTACTAATGCTTAGTTGTTAACACTGTCTGCAAATACGACCTTAAGAAAAGGATCCACAGTGGTATTACCACATATCTACCCAAACTTCTTGTAAATGTTACTCACTTGCTTCACTGAAGCCTCATGCCAGCAGTTATTTCTAAATTGTTTTAAATCAGCAAAAAGAAATATTGACACAATATTCTCCCAATTTGGTTAGGTGTTTTCTTTGAGTTGTTCATTAAAATGAGGAGTTGTAGCTGTATGGCTTCCATCCATTAGACTAAGCCTCTTGAGAAAGCAAGGCACAACTCTGATGTCGGAGAAAAGAGAAAAAAGGAGGTAACTCATGAGCCTAAATGGCTGAAAAAATGGAGCAATACAAAACTGAGCAGTTGATCCAGAGAAAAGAAGCAAAAGCCATTTCTTACTGCAGTGAAATGGGACACTTTCCCAAGAGAAATAAGTTAATATTAGAATATTGAAAGAGCACATTAGACCCAGTACATAGATCAAGGCATGAATTTTGGCTTATAGTGTGTAGTGATAAAAGAGAAATAAAGGAAATTTGCAATGCCGAGGTTTATATACCATCGGAAGTCAGACTGCAGAATCCGCAGACTCTAATCTGAAAACATCTGTACCAAGTTTGTACCTAGCTCAAGTTTTTTTGTTGTTTGACCTCATTTTTAGCCTTGTTGGCTATGAAATCTATTACTCTATTAGAATTAATAAATAAAAATCTTTTAATATAAACCAAACTGTTCACTTGATTACAAATGTCTGAACTCAAACTCTAGAGTTGCTTAAAAGCAACCTGCTCAGAAAACTCACCAGCACTCATAAAACACAGTTTTTTCTGAAATGTCTAGGTAGTCACCATCGGCATGGATATGGGAATGTAGAGGAACACCTGGTTCAAGAAATCCAAGACACGTGGTTCATGTTTTATAAATCAATTTCTCGTATCCTATTAAGTTATGAAGAGATAGGACATCACTTTTTCCACATCAGAGTGTAATCCCTGTTTTAGTGTATTTATTGAACTGATCCTATGCTTCAGAAAAAAACCCAGCCCTTTACCATATATTTAAGCCATAATTCTCCTCTGACAGTTCCCACCATAGCTTTTTTCTGTCACCTTCATTTTTGAAGTCTTTAGGCAATGCCACTGTTCTACACATATTATCACAGGATATCTAAACAGTGGTGTGTCATATTGAAACTATAGTTTACATTAGTATAGGGCATCAAAAGCATATCCAAAATATTTTCTAATGCCTCATCGTATTTTTTTTTTAATAAAATTAAAAACCTAAGAACCACTGAGTGTAAACTGCCATGCAAACCAAGGCAGAGTTTCAAGGCTGTAAAAATAGAACAGGCACCAAGCTGTTTTCCCAAGCTGTAATTGAAAGCCAGCTTGGCAGGAAGCTGTGTTCTACTGGAACATGACAACTCACACAACTTGTTTAATCTTTGCCATCGCCAATAGAACTCAGCATCACACAGCTGGGGATTTCAGGAGAGACCCGTGGTGCTTCTGCCACTGGATGTGCCTTATACCATCAAGATCACAGAAGGAAACCTGCATTTTCCTTCTGAGGTAGCTTGGAATACTAATATTCAAACAAAAGCATGTTGTTTTGGTTGATTGGGTGGGTTGGGGGTTTTTTAATGCTTCAGGAATTGTTACTTACAGGCTTACTGCAAAGAGTCAAATAAAGCCAGGACCCCAACTTGCTAACCAATTAGCTCAATAAATCAAACTGCTGCAACACTGCATGCTGCCATGCTAAAAATATCTGCCCATGAGAGTGCTAAAATTTGTTATTTATTTGAACCTGAATAAGAAGAACATCCATAAATGAAATCCCTAGAAATGCCTGACTTTCACAGATTCATTGCTGGAATAGGCCATTGATGACCCCAGGAGAAACGTTACTTCCGATTTGTCCATTGTTGATCACTTCACATTAAGCACCAAACTCGATCACTGCAGAGGGTTAGATGCAGGAATAACAGTATGAACATGCCAAGATCAAACACTCTCACTGGATATTACTGCATATCTTTAGGGAATCTAAATGATTTGCTACTCATCTCAGATAGGATTCGACCAAAATTCACTAACAGCAGTTGAGATCTGGACGCTTCCTTTCATTGAGCTGATAAAGCTTCCGGTGAAGAACAAAACATGGCAACTGTCAGTTTAACAAGAAGAAATGTTCGCTGGTCAAGGTGAAAATAATGTGCTTTTTAACAATTTGTAAACAGGACATTAATCATTTCATTTAGCTTTCCACCTGCACTTCTAGGGGGGAACCCATCTGCTGCATTTTATAAGCACACCTTAGAGTGAACTGAATTACCCTTTCCAGTCAATAGAGAGAAGCAGATATAGCAAAAGAATCAAGTAAACTAGTTAGGTGACTGTGTGTGAACCAGTGTACACCATTCCTTGCTACCATTGCAGTAGCCCACACCTAAAAAAGGGATCTTCCTTTATTAACTCCACACAGCACAAGAGCAGATATAAAAGACAACAAAATGATCTGTCAGGAGTTTCACTCTAAGACATAAAAAAGTAATAGATCTGTTTTATTGACAGTTTCATTTTCCTCTCTTTCCGTATGAGGAAGTGATAATTTAATAAACCTCCCAAATCACATCTGGGGCAGGTTTTTGACGTTGCAAGGATGCTTGCCATCCTTTTGGAAATATAAACCAAAACAAAATTAGTCTCAAGCACACTCAAGAGAGCTATTCAGCTCAGTGTCAGTTAAGTTTGATGTGTCCAAAATAAGTACCATCACCCCAAAACCATAATAGCAATCTTAACTACATAAACTGAGACTTCACAAATTAAGTTGGTTCCCAGGACATGCTGAGCACATGCACAGATACCTCTTGTCAGTGCCTTCTACAAGCCCTCAGTTCTGCAGAGCTGATGTATCACTAATTAAACCAGTTTCTTATATAAACTGGACAAGGGTTCTGAGAAATCAGTTCCACAGACTGACCCCTCACTCTGACAGCTGGATCTAACAACTTTGCAGTTCTAGGCATGGGATTCTGGGGCAAGAGACACCATTGGAAAAGAAAAAGAAGTCTTGTGCCAACTTAAAGAAACCAATCTCAATCCTCAATGCAGATAGCAGTAGGACTAGCCTGAAGTTTGCTGCCACAACTCAAAAATGTATTTGAAATAATGTAACGTTTTAGGAGTGTTTTTGCTGGGATGTTTTTTTGGGATTTTGTTTGGTCGGTTGGTTTGTTCATTTTAATTCTATTTGTTAAGTACAAAAATGTTGAGATCCTCCAAACTCAGGGCACTTAGAAACAAAAGGTTGTCTACATAGCAACAGCATTTTCTTTGCCTCCTCAGGACTTGTGTCCAGCTGATCCTGCCTCCCTTCAGTGAACTGTAATTCTGTATTCCAGCATACCCTGACCTAAATACAAACCCTTACCCCTCTACTCCCTCTGTCCAGTCAGCTACTTCCCACTGGAGATAAAGGTCTCACCAACAGAAAGATGTTCTCACTGCACAGGGGTATGTTCTTCTCTGTTCTGTACAGAGGGTGAAGATTTCCACCAAGCCAATCACAAACTGAACTTACATTATATTTACACACACACTTACACACATGTAGTGGAACTACACTGTTTCACAGTCCTGACAACCTTCTTTAACAGAACTGAATCTTAATAGAAACATATGCCACGCCCAACACAGGGTTTTCCTCTCCTACTATTTCTTTTAAAACACTCTCAAGTTAGAGACCATGTTCATGTTGAGCTACATATCATTTTCAACTGTTGCCTTTATTCATTTGAATTCCCACTATATTTGATTTTATGTGCATATTACTTCCAATGAAGCATCTCACTATGGGTATCAAATGCTCTAACAGAATATTCTGAGTGCTATGTAGCAGTGGTTTATTTCCATTTATTTAAGTGCAGAAAAGTCATTGCAGTATATTTTGGTTGCTTTTAAATATGCAGATTAATAATGTGCTCAGAAATGCTGTGCAAGGTAGTCAGAGAAAAGATACCGATCAACTTGGGAAACACCAGCCTACTCTCAGGGTACTACCATCAGAAAACTAAAATATTAATAATATTTAGCACTTACTTTAAGACTTTCCAAAAGACATCTAAAAACATTTCACAGGGTAACAACTATGCTTATGTCAGAGACTGAGAGAGCCATCACACATCACACCAGTGGTGTAACACATAGCAGAGAAAACAGCACAGCTCCTTAGACAGCACATCTTTGCATATTCTCCTTAGTTTTACACCAAGGACCTGAACACATCTGACATATGCAGAATATTAACTCTTAGCTCCTGTCACACTGTCCAAATTCTTCCTTCCCTAGAACTACTGTCTCCTCATTCTTTTACAGCTTATCAGACCACATCAACTCTGTGGTTCTATTTTTGATTATTTAAAAAAAACCAAAAAAGGCCCCAAACTCTTCTCATAGTATTTACCATTCATTTTTCTTAGCTCTGCTTGGCATCAGAATGCATATTTAATTATGTTTTCTTTGTAGACTTACAAAGGATGAAATTAAGAAAGAAGAGGTAGATAACACGTGCTTTTTAAACGCACCAAGCAATACTCCTCCTCTGTATAGTTATCAATAATTAACACCCAGTTACATGCCACTACTGATCCTAAACCAGAAATGGATCAGAAAAACCTTCATGTCATGTCTGGAAGGGAGGGAAAGGACTGTAAGAAGCTAATTGATCCAGGTGGTTTTGCCCCACATCTTTATATATTTCCTTTCCTTGCTCTGACCTACTATCCTGCTCTGTTTATAGCAGATAATACTCCTATTAAGTATAATAAAACTGTATGATACAACCCTGACATTCTTTTAAATGAGCATTAAGAGGGAGAGAAAACGTAAAGGCTTTTGGTCTTAGTTGCAGTTCTCACACGTTCTGAATGTCTTGCATTTTAAAAAAGCTAACAAATAAACAAGAAATAAAACAACTCAAAAAACAAGCCTTCTTTTTTTTTTTCCTTTAACCTACAGGCTGAGTATTTCTTTTCTCAGAGCTCATTCCACATTAGCTTCTACTGGCTTTGACCACATACACTGAATTGGACTAAAAACATCCTACCTAACAATTAACACAACCAGCAAAAAACCCCTCACAACACTGTTAAAGCAAGAATAATATTCCAAATCAAGAATAAAAAATTTAGGAATGCTCCAGCCATAAAATGCTCATTCAGACCGTTTGTGGGTAAAGAAATTATAAAATACTTTTCCCTGTATCAGGGCAGGCCTTATGTTATTAAAAAGCTTTAGTCTGTTGCAGGTTCATCTCTTTGAGCTTTTTCATTCCCAGCTACAACTACGTGTGTCAGCAATGAGTCAGACCACATGCTTTATAAGTGCAAGAAAATTTAGCCCATCCAAGTTAAAAAGTAAACTTAAAACTTTGAGGTAAAAGGCAACTACAGGCTTCATTTTTACTAGAAAAACTGGAGTCAGAGTTCTTGTTCTTGAGAATCCACTTCCTTCTCCTTTCTTCTAACTCTTCGAACTGGATGCAAAGCACCAGCCAGGTAAACAGCCGTGTTTGATGCCTTCACATCACTTGCTGGCATCCCTGAAAGATCATGACTGAACTCGATTTTATATAAGTGCATGACACTGCAAAGAGATGAAGTGAGAAGAATTTGTGCTGTCTTTGCAAATACCAACATACACTTAACTGAACTCAAAAAATAGCCAAGAAAACTGATACCTACATTCCAAAAGCTGTGCGGTTTAAGAAGTGTTGTAAGGTATTCACAATCACTATTTTCCTGTTATCTTCTTGACAACAGTTAAATAACAGTAATTGCTGTAAAATATTTATTTTCTTTCTTTCTGTTTGCCAGGAGAACAGCAGATTCAACAGATCAGCTCTTTCTAGTCAGGGCTTTAGGACTCTGGGATAATAGTTTACAAGGGTCTATCTACAGCTGCTCAAAGGCATTCAAGGACATTTTCTCTAGCCTCCCACTCAAAATTGCTTCAAGAAGAAGCTTAATGTTTCTAGAAGCTCTCACTTGAAGAAGAAGCCTGCCTCTTCTGAGCCTTCCTTAGCAATTTAGATCTGTTAGGTAGGCTTAGAGCATTGCTAAAACAGGTAACGAGGAGAAAAGGCTCAAGTCTAACAGTGTCTTGAGCAGTCCTTGTTTTTACTCACTTAATAAAAACGACTGTAGCTGGTGACATTGGGACCGTCACTTGCTCCACTGAAACTACTGTCAGATTCAGAACAGCAACAAACCAGTAGAATTGGCTGTAGCTAACAGAGTAATAAAAGCCCTGAGGCAGCACTAAAATCTAACGACCAAGTCAGTCTTTAGCTGGAGCTTTGGACCCATTCACTTGCAGCATAATTCAGGCTGCACCTTTAAGTAACTAAGAGACTGCTTAGCACTACTTAGAAACTAGTGAAAAAGAGGAAAAAGCTACTTTTTCCCCCCTCCACATTCCTTTTTATATTCTCACATCAGACAAAACCATCTCCTAGTTGCTTGGAGCAAAAATTCTGCTCTTGTTGCTCTTTCAGAGTTTTCTGATGTTCTCTCAATGGGAAACTGAGCCAAGTCAGGTCCCAGTACCTACACTGTCAATCCGACTAAAAAGAAAGATGATTCCCTTAACATCTTCTTCTTTATGTTTAATTACTCTTTGCACATTCTCACAAGGGGTTAAGCTTGGCTGGCTTATACTAAAGGCCTCACAATCCTCAGATCTGTGATGCAGAAGTTGAAACACAGGTCTAGTAAAGCTCAGAAAAGCAGAGTATCCTTTTGGAAAAAAGAAGTATGAAAAACATGCTCTGCTCCTTAAATCCCAGTCCTCAATGAAAGATGGCATTGGAAAGCTGAAGGGATGCATCTTCTTATTTAATTAAGACTGTCTTTAAAAACAACAGGAGAGTGGCATTTTCATTATATGTCTTGTGCCAAACAAACCTTTAGACAGGAGCATCAAAAAACACCCTAAAATACAGCACATTTAAGATTTTCGATCTGCTTAAAGAAGTTTGTGATATATGGAATTCTAAGCATATGGTCTCAGCTGTAATTTTAGGATTAGAAGTCCATTCTTTTACCAGCAATAGGGCTCACCAGTTGAAGAGTTTATTTCAAATTACCTGCCAGAGTCACCAGCTTCTCTCATAGAATCCAAATACATTATTTCTTATTTAATTTCGTATTTGTACCCCTTATTCCAAACAGAATTTTTCAGACCAAAAATATATTGCTTGTTTTCTGTGAATGGAAAGTACGAAGCACAATGTTCTCTAGACATTAACGAGACGGACTGATAAAACAAGTCAATGGCACTACTTGATACCCATCGGATGGACAAAACAGTTATCTGATTTCTCTCATCTGACTTCTCTCTGTTGAATCATTCATGTGGGCGGAAAAAAAGACCCCAAACCAACGCACTTTCCTGCTGACTGTAGAACTCATCACAAAATACTTGCCCAGTCTGATGCTGAAGAAAACTCAGAAATGAGGTACTACTGTTACTGAAAGCAGTGACAAACAAACTGAAACCAATGAATCTAAAGCACCTCAGCAATGAAATAGTTGGATGAAGAAATATATTGTAATTGCTTCCAGGATTATTTTAGGTTCACTATGGGTGCAACTAAACACAAGCATTACTGTTGATTATTGAAGAGTCTATCAGACTATCAACACACTTCAATAGTTAAGACTCAATTTGACAACTAAATTACTCGAGAAAGATCTATTTGACCATTACTAAACATACTTAAATCAGGAAAGTTAGTGTTTACAAAGCAGCAAAGAGAAGCTTAAACTCTGGCCATCATTTCAGCTCTGAAAGCTTCTAATATAAAATTAAATTAAAAGGAAAATACGAGCTCCTCAGTAGTCTTTAAAACAAGAATAGGAGCACAAAATTAAAGCAGTATGTCTTGTCTGTATAAGGCTTCATGTGGTATCTGCACACAGGAACTAAAATATTTTAAGCTACACTCTGAACAGTGGCCTAGAAGTGTTCTTTCAGAAATCATCTGAGATGCTGTTCTGCAGGATGAAGAGTCTGACTCGCTGAATTAAAAGAAAGGGATACCATTGAGTCACGGTAGCTTAGTCACTGAGTAGTTACATTCCTATCTAAAATAGTTTTTAATCACTTCAAAATACCCTCTAGCAAAAGAATAAAAGTTTTGAAGGAAAAGGAAAAACATTGATTCAGAAATGCAGGTCTTCCTTTTACACAGATCCCCTAGCAATAAAAAACACAAGGGCATAAATGATAAAAGAGTTATATGGATGTCAAATTCTGTAAGCAGAAAATGTATAGAAATGGAGTACTTTCCAAATATTTCTACTAGGCAACTCTAGTTTTCAAGCATAGATCAACCACTTCTCCTGCAACTTTTCACTTTGTTTCATTTATTTGGCTGGCTGTACAGAGCTATAATTCTTTTTATCATAACTGTAGCCATATCACTTTGGATACTCAATTGAGTTTTTAAGCATTCTAGGCAAATGCATGCCACTTTGTGGACATATTTGATTTAGAGTCAGCACTATCTCAAAATAGGGGGGAAAAAAAAATTGAAGAGAGAACAACCAGCCTGTTCTTCCTGACTCCAGCTTTGCTGGTCTTACATCTATCTGCCTTCACTGCACAGTAACAATTAAGATTATTCTCAGACATTTTACATATTTCCTAAATAGAAAATTTCCTGAATAACCTGCTACAGTTCTGAACAGAACAAGAAGACTGCTAGCGGTCGTTTATTGATTTTGGCACTGAAAATATTCCACCTAAGATTTAAACTGCAAGTCCATCTTATAACACCCCTTCAAAGAGTGCAAATATTCTAAATCAAAATGAATGCTAGACAGTTAGAGCTGAACAACAAATGATGCATAGAAGTCTGATTCGCTTTTTTTCACACCCTTTTTATAAAGAAGGCCATTTTTCTGATGAAACTATAACATCTGTACTTCAGTTTAACTGTTTCCAGAGCAGTTATCTGGTACCCTGTGGTAATCCACTTTTTTCATTCCCCAAAAGATCACAGATTGTGTCCTCCCCCTCCGGCCCCCATCAAAGAATAAACAAGGGTAAGAGGAAATACTGAGTTCTTAGTTCAAAGGTCAATAACAGAAACACCAACAGAAGAAAATACAGGCCACTGGAGTTTTTTATTTGCTAGCTGGAATGCAGGGAACAAAATTCATGGAACACACAGGCTCTGCCTTACTAAAACCTGGGAAAGTAAGGTGACAATTGGCTGTGCCTTCCACAACCACTGGAGGACCATTACAAGGATGCACAGTTGTATTTCTTCTTTCAAGTGCACCATACAGCTGGTGTGAAGGTGTGAGATTAGAGCAGTCCTCACAGGAGATGTTATAGAGAGCTCTGTAATTTCAGCAGGATGACAGAAATCAAATTTATTCACCGATACAGAACTTTAGCTTAGAAATGTATCAGACTGGAAGGTGGAGTAGCTGAAGGAATAGCTGCTAAAGATATTCCAGTCTTTCCACTCAAAGCTAACAATTCACGAGCACTGATAGGGGTGGGTGGGGTGGTTTAGGTATATGGTGGCATCTACATCATCAAAATGCAGCATCTTTGCAGCACAAACATTAGATAGAAGGGAAAGTACATGGAAGTCATCCTCTCAAAATACCCAGGGCTGGGCTTATTATCTGAACCACTTATTACATTGATTAGTCTACAGGTTTTTTTCCACCATCCTTTTTACCTTCACTTTTCCCTCAGCTCTGTAGAAGCAAAACTCACAAGCACAAATTATTAAAAAAAAAAACAAAACAAAAACAAAACAAAAGCCCCAGAACCCCCAAAACAAAACAACAGAATCAAACAAACAAAAACCACAAACAAATCCAAATCAAATAAAACCCTGAACCAACAAACACGTGCATCTCCACCGACCACTTCTGTGCCCAAATTTGGACTGGAAGTATTATCCATAAATCATGTCAGTTTAATTTGGATTTCAGACTCTGAGAGGCAAGAATAATACATCATTCTTGTAGGCTCCATACTCTTAATATTATTCATTTATATTATTACTCATAGAATTTTACAACCGCATGACTTAAAGGAGAGAAATATATGAACTTCCCTGAAGTTCAATTAATTTTGGCACTGGATGTTCATTTCTCCATTGAAACGAGAAGGCCATTCTCCAAATTTAGATCCAGAGCTTAAATCAGCTAAAAGATATACTTTCTTCTTGGTTGCTCTTTCATTGCCACTTACTGATATTAACAGGCACATTTTATCCAGCTACTTCATGGCTTCAAACTTGCAGATACAAAGGGATTTGCAGAGCTATACAAGAATGGAGGTGCCTCAAATCCATGAGTCAGAGGTTTAACAAGTTGTGTCAAAAACACACTTCTTTTGAGAACCCTTTTCTCCAGGAGTACAACATCAGGTGAAGCACAGTACTTTTCCCATAGTCCCTTCACAGCTTTGAATGGATCCATTTGTCTTTCCTTATTTTTCTAGAAGGAATAATCTCATTTCCTCATCCACATTAATTCCTCTTACTTCTCTATTACTGTGATTATTTCCCTTTGCAGTTACATGTCATTGCTAATGATGTTCTTTACGCTCTCCTATACAGAACTTCCAAAGAAATATCTAGAAGGTATTTTAAATTGCTATATCAAATATTTCTTCTTTTGAGATTTTGTTCCCCATTGAAAGATTTCATCCTCTTCACAGCAACACAAATTCAGACTTTGATGCCATAAAGGATTTAAGAAGCCGTTCTCCTAAGCAGGATGTAGAGTTTCTTCAAATGACTCTCATATCCTATCCAAAAATTTGGGGCAAATAAAAATACGTCTTCAGAAAACTGAATTTTTCCAGTGCTTAAGAAAAAAACCCCACAATTCAATTAGCAATGAGGCACTGAGTTGCATGAGCTCACAACAGTTACTGTCTGAGTTCCTACTTTATCCACTTCACTTGAAAACCCAGCAAAAAAAACCATCCCTCAAGGGAAAGGCAGACATTGCATCCAAATTATTTTTCCAGGCACATAAAAAGATAAATCAAGAATTTCGAAGAAACTGAGTCAGCTGTATTTCCCAGCAGCCTGCTTGAACTCTGGTCTGCAGATTGATGTAACTACTTCCTTGCAGACACAAGGATAGTGAGAAATTCCCTAAAGGAAGTCCCGGGATAGGAATGCCCCAGATATTGTTATCCGGGGAAGGAGAACTGAAGTCACATGAGATCTAATTATTGAAGTTTTCTCACAATTACACGTGTAACTAGAACTTATATTCAATGCAGTGAGTTTTGCAATATCTTTTAGAGTAGCGCATGAACAATAACACTTCCAACAGCAAGAGCCGCCCCAGCCATCAGCCACAGCCTTTGTTTTAGAAAATGCATCCCAGGTTTAGGAGAAATGTTTTGCGTTCAGAAGGAAAATTATAACATTTTCAGCCCAGAAATTAATCTCATTCTTTTAAATTTGAAGAGAGATCCATGCGGTGTCCATCTCAGGAAGACTTTGAAAGACTTTACTGAGATAACGATGAATTACAAAGGACACCAGTATCATCTGACGTCAGAAGAGTGGGGTTTTTTTAAATTAACCCAAAAGATTTGTGAATCTGGAAGAGTGCTCATGGCTCTTACGTTGATTCAAATAATGGTTTTGCTTAGAGTTTGTTTTAAAGTGTTATCATTCCATATGAATTTTTTTTTTTAAGAACAAACACATTCTCTGTCAGAACATAACAGTTTCTGATTGAGAAAAAAAGGAAAAATACATGAAGTGACTAAGTAGTTTTCCACACTAGTTTTCCTTGTTGCCCAGCTTTTAGAAGGACAACAAGTACATTTAACAATTTTACATGCAAAAAATTTGTAACCAAGAGGCAATAGAAAAATTCATTATTTTATATTAATTATTTTTGAGGTTTACAAAATATGAGAAGATAGCGTAAGGCCACTGAGTGTGGAATTTTACATCTGTTCTTTCTACACACTAACTGGGCAGCAATTCTAGGCCAAGTCCTGCATTAGTTTGTCTAGCAAAATGTCTCCCCAGAAGCTGGTAGACGAGTGACTGTGTCTCACAGCTGTTCAGCATTATAAGAAATTACCAAAAAAAAATGGATTTGTGCCTTAAATAACATAAGGACATCTCTCATAGAATTGACATACTACTCAGCATGGAATACTGCTGTCATCTCATGAGCCATTTCACATCACACAATTCATGTGTCTTAACTTTCCTATGAGAAAAAAAACCATTTTCCTATGCCAAAGTTATGCAAAATGACAGTTTAGAATGCAAAACGTTCAAGGGTCGGAAATCAGAAAGATGTCACCCCCTGTTCAACAATGCTGCCGTGTGCATGTATTAGATTTGCTCTCAGGGGACCCCCAACTCCTTAGTTTCACAGGTCAGACCATACATGAGGCCATGGCTGTGCAGGCCAGTTCTCCAGGTCCATTATCACCTTCTACCTTAGCTGGTGTCTTTAAAATATAAGCAGCTCTCATATGAGAACTGCAGAAAACAAGAAGCTGTGCAGAGGAGTCAGCCTTTGTGAACTTCACAGTATTCCTCAAATTATCCCCAAATGGTTGAGACTGGTGCTTGAATTTATCACTACAATTTGTTATTTGATACCTTAATTTTTTTTGTTTTGAGGAAATTTGTTTTGAGGAAACCTAGATGCCTAGAAAAAGTGTTTTTACATTATTTAACTCTGATACACAGAAAATTAAGAGACCGTAACTCAGCATCCAGGATGTTTTAAAGTAACTTCATCTTCTAATAATTTCAGCAAGTAACCCCTTTAGGTTCATGTGAAAGAGGTACTCAAGAATGAAATTAAAATTCTCATACCATTCAGTATTATTCATTTCATCATTATATTACCCAGAAAATATAGAAAAGCATATCTAGTTTAGTGTTGAAAAGACAATGGGAAGCCTGGGAAAGGAGAGAAATAAGTAGAAAGAAGGTACATGCTAAAAACACCAATAAACAGTGAATCATACACCTGGTAAAAACCACATAGAGAGAAGCTTCTGAGTTCACAGCCTCTGTCTCTAGAAAACAATGACTACCTGATCAGAAAAAAAAATAATACTGCTGAAACCTGAACCTTTATCTATGATCAGAGTCAACGACAAGCCAAGAAGTAGCTTCATTGAGCAACTAGAGACCACAGCATTTCACTGGTATCTCTGCATCAGACCCATTCCACCACATTGCAACACCAACAGCTTTACTGTGACCAGAAGTTTTGGAAATTTTCTATGCTTATTTTGTCCAGATGCTGGTATGAATTATTTCAAGGGGACACTACGTTTCTAATACATCTTGGCTTTCACAAACCTGTAAATTTCAAACAAGTAACCGAGCAGAGTTCCCGTGTGCTAATCATCATGAAATGAAAAAAAGATTAATTTTTAAACCTTCTCTCATTGGGCTAGAAGTCAGGCTAGGAAGTGTGGGGAGTTTTAACCTATTTCAGGGAAATCTGTTACTGTGATTTCTTAACCCATCTCCACAGCAGCCTAAAAATGTTCCTTCTCACATGCTGTCACGGCCATGTACAGGACTATTATTTAGCCAAGATATGATGTGGAATAAAGGAGTTAGAGCACATCACTACTGGATGTTATGTGAACTAGGTTAAAAACCCTCAAACAGGGTAATGACGTTTTTAAGTCCTCTCTTCTACATTTTGATTCAGCTGATTAAGGTATGTACGTGGCCATAAAACACACCTCACAGGTTGAGGTATCTCCACCTTTTTTGGCACTTGAAAAGCTGAAACAGATACCCTTGGGCAAGTTAGTAAAGGATTAACATTCAGCAGCAGTATTAAGTCACTATCCCCAAAATAGGTTCCTAACTTATTTATTTCACCAGAATAATGGCTCTGATTTCACAATTTATTATATCATAAAAGCACCAATGCAGAAGCAGCAGTATAGAATTGTGACATAGAGTTTTAAGCTGTATAAACTTTTAATATGTGTATAAAACTATCTTGTACTGCAGCCGTATATCATTACTTCTAAATTAATTGTCCAACCAGGAAGTCATAGATCCTAAACTAAGCTTTCATGACAAGTACAAAATAACAATATCAATACCACAAGCCCACTACTGACAAGCAGCTGAACATCTGCAAAGAATAAAGAATCTCAGCCCTCCTTGAAACTTCTCCTTGGAAGCAGTCATAATCACAGGCTTTGAAGACAAATACAATGACTTCAGAGAGCTGAAAAAAGCAAAAGAGAAAGAAAGCCTTCTGGGAAAAAAAAAAAGTAGGAAAAGATAAGGTTCTCTCCCACAATAGGGTAGCAAATTGGATGTATGTACTTATCTTCAAGTACTTAAAGACTTAAATTCATCTTGCACTTCTGTACTCATCAGAAACTCAGAAAAAAACTCCAAATGGCTGTGGACCACCATCTCTTTTTCTTTCCTAGTATGAGACAACTAGAAGCACAAATAGGGGGGTCATCACCCTATTAAGATCATCAGCACAGCTCTGTACAGCTTGCTGTTGGAGTAGTAATTCAGTAGATCAGGGTTTTAGAAGTTTACCTGGTGTAAATGAATGAGAATCCAAAAAAGAAAAAAAAGAAGTGGAAACTTGTGGCAATTTTTTTTCCTTTTTCTGCACATAATAGAAAAGCTTTTTAAAGTTCCGTATAATAGCTACTTTATCCACTACTCACAAGTTTTCTAAACTGCCTCATATTTTTAAATAATATCACTTGTGACATTACTGAAGAAACAAACCCCAGTCATTGTGCGCTCTGAAACTCCCAAAATTATAAAGGCAATGCCCAAAAAACACAATCAAATGTAGGCAAAAAACAAACTGATCGAAGTCACTAACCTTATTATCGCTCTCCAGTTTCCTCACAAAGTGATTGATGCCTCCCAAGCAACTCTGCAGGGTCTCGACTTGCAAGAACGGAAAAAAACCCCAGTGCAACCAGCAGCACCTAAAAACAAAAGCGTCATTACTTGGTACGTGATGGAAACACCAGACCGAGGAGGGCAAGAAACAAAACTTCTACAAGAAGCAGAAGAGTACACACAACCACACCAAACTTCAGAAAAGGACTCCTGGGTGATATCTAGCCCATCAGCCCAACGACACCTTTTAAAAACACCCCAGTCTAGCAGCAGAACTGAGCACCACACCATCTCTGCTCCCAGCCCCTGTGGCAGTGCTCTGGCTCCTGCAGCCGTGCCTGCCGGTGGCCCCAGCCCAGCTGGGTGCCATCCCATCTAACTCATTACACCTGGGGCACTCTCAACTTTCCTCCTCGGCTCCCCCTTCCTCCTAACTTACTTTTAGACGCCTCTGCAGTTTGCAATTTGTGTTGTTGACCTGAGTTGTTTCACTCTAACAGGAGTGGCACGTAGGGCAAAGTTTCCTGTTCCAGACACAGTAGTGTGAGGTACCTTATAAAGCTCTTTCTTTGGAGAGACAGAGGACTGGTTTTATTTTTTTTTTTTTAAGTTTGCTCTAACAAAGAGCTCACTACTTTTAAGAATCTCACAATTTCTGAATTTAAATGTGTAGGTCAGCAAAGAAACACATTGATGATTTGTGTTCACTTTTGCTAGACTTTACTGAAAGGAAAAACTGCGAGTATGACGGACAGACTCATTAGAGTCTAAAGCTGCAAGGGGATTTAAAGCAAGAATGGATCGTATGTGGATGGAATTATTTGGGCTCTTAAAGTGAATTACTATTGCTTTCCCTGAAACCCTTTTAAAAATCACGTAACACTGAAATCTCTAAGTTTTATTTGAAAATAATTTTAATTTAGGTCTGCAGTCCAAAGATGATGGCAAAACTGACAGAGCCTTTTTTGTTTGTCTGTCTATATATCTGATGATTTTCCTGGGAAACTACTCACACTGGAGCAGAAGGATGCCTGAAGGAAGCTGTAACCCCATGGGGAGCCCGCACTGGAGCAGGCTCCTGGCAGGACCTGTGGGTGACCCGCACTGGAGCAGCCTGTTCTTGAAGGACTGCACCCCATGGAAGGGGCCACACTGGAGCAGCTTGTGAAGCACTGTCTCCCACGGGAGGGACCCCACACTGCAGCAGGGGAAGAGTGTGAGGAGAAAGGAGCAGCAGAGGCAACCTGTGATGAACTGAACACAACCCCCATTCCCTATCCCTCTGCCCTGCTGGGGGGAGCAGGGAAAGAAACCGGGAGTGAAGTTGAGCCCAGAAAAAGGGAGGGGTGGGGGGAAGGTGGTTTTAAGATTTGGGTAAACTTCTCATTATTCTACTCTGATTTGATTGGTAATAAATTAAATTAATTCTCAAGTTGAGTCTGTTTTGCCCATGACAGTCGTTGGTGATTGATCTCTCCCTGTCCTTATCTCAACCCACGAGCCTTTCATTGTATTTTCTCTCCCCTGTCCAGCTGATGGAGCAGCCCTGATGGGCTCATGTCCAGCCATGGTCAGCCTTACCCACTGCTGTATTTGTTCAAGTACCTGCTTTGGTTACCAGTGTTACCCATGCCAGGACTCCAACACAACTACATTGACTTCAGTCTTGTTCAATGTGTGAAGTCTCTCCTTTTTTTCTGGAATGGAAACCTCTGTCTTTGCTTTTGCCTCTAAATTTTTACAAGACTCAAGTACAAAAAATGTGACAGCACACCACAGTTGTGTGATTAACTCTCAGGTTGACAAGGGAGTAAGAGACAAAGCCCTGTTGGGCTGACAAAATGACCAAATGTTGATCTGTTGGTGTGAATTCAGTGAGCAGGTCCACAAAGATTCAGTGGGATGCAAGATTAATGTGTAACAGCATTTAGATGGACATGTGCTGTTTGTCACCGCTAAGTCTGAGCAATGATTTTCAAGATGAAATCATTCTATATCTGTCATCTGTTTTTATCAGAATCTCAAGGAGTTCATAAGATGAACACGTATATTTTAATCTCAGTTGAAGAGAAACTTTGAGAAATAAGTAAAAATGAGGGGATACAGAGATTAACTGTTAAAACTATTCATACCATAAATCTGAGAAGATACATCCAGCACTAATGACACACCTTCCTGAGTGAATAATACATTTTCTTGTTGTTCATTTTGATGAATTGCACTAAGTTTATGGGCATATATTTCAGAGTTCAACAGGCGCACGAAAAGCAAGTCCAGGAGGGAATGTGCATTCTAGAGTGCACAAAACATTACCTGGAAAACCAATGTTAGCACAACACAAATGTTCACTGAGAGGGTAAGAGGGTGTGTCAGCTATCACTGTTAAACTGTAAGACTCCCTGAGAAAGAGCAATAGACAGCACTGAACAGCAAAACCTAGAGCCAGGTTGGGGTTTTTTGTTTGTTTGGGTTTTTGTGGTTTTTTTTTGTGGTTTTTTTGTTTGTTTGTTTTGTTTTTTGTTTTTGTTTGTTTTTTGGGTTTTTTTGTTTGTTTTGGTTTGTTTTGGTTTTTTTTACTATTCTATATTTGTGGTCTTCCAATATTGTGGGGAAATGCTTCTGTCCTCTGTAAGAACAGAAGTGTTCGTTACATCTGTGTCAAAGATGTGTCAGTCCCCCTGCTAGATTGCTTCTAATTGACGTACCATTTCTTTTGTAAATGCAAAAAAAGAAACCCCAACACCCTATTCAATACTTTTTTGTGATTAACCTGTTCAGAAGAAATTAAGGGGGTGCTGAGCATGTTGATATAGCATAACTTCATTCATTGTAGAAGCTGAAGAGACTCACTGCTCACTGTGGATTCTGCTGCTAAATGTAAGCTCCTGAATCACTTTACTTTTGTGTGGAATGCAGCAGTAAATTCTCCATTTGCAGTTAATTTGAGTATATTACATACTTGAGGGCCAAAATCTACTCAGTTATAAGCAAATAAAATTCTGTTGATACTAGTGAAATTATCCAAGTGCTAAGTTTGCTACCTAATAGTTCTTTATCATGTTTGTTGGCAAAAAGTTGCAAGTTGGCAGGACTTGCTTTCTAAGAATGCTGACTGCACGTCCTTTCCATTTTTTTTTTCGTTTATCCTGCTTTTTAAATATCTCAGAATGATATTAGCTGTTACACAAACTTGTTAGACACTGTTGCTGGCTTTGGGGAATACACTTAGATATTATATTTAGATCTTTATGTACATGTTGTTTCTTTCCTCTTGTAATAAGGTGTTTACAATGAACCATTTTCTTCCTTGGGCCATTTTCCATGAAATAAAGTTGTCCAAAAGCAAAAAAAAAAAAAAACTGTCATGGTTTAGCCCATCCCCCTCAGTTTTAGGGTAGAAGATGGTTAGTTCCAGGTGAAATTCCGGCTAGGTAGCCAATTAGAGACTTCTGTGACGTCTCTACGAATTACATAATTTAACACAAACCGGAAAAGAAGGGTTGTTGTCGTTGTTGTAGTTGTGTGTGGGCAGAAGGAACTCGGAGCCATGATGTAAGTGCGGCGGCGAGGCCTCCCCGAGTGGGGGGCCAGAGCCCTCCGCCCCTGGCCTTGGGCCAGGGGCAGGCATGGCACCGAAGCCTNTAAACTTCTCTGCATTCCAGTGAAGAGAGAGAGGTTCGAGCTACAGAAATATGGAACTGTTACCTTAAAGACTTTTTTTTTCCTCCCTTCTCTTTCTCCCTCTGGACTGTTTTTGAGGGAGATAGGAAGAGGGGCATTTGTACATATATAAGTGTGCTATTATAAGAAAACTAGTTAGAGTTGTATGTATATATGTATATATATGTAAGTATTCCCCTTAGTGTCTGTAGTGTAGCAATAAATCTTAGTATTACCCCCATTTTAAGGTGATCTGTTTTGTCTGTGCAAACTCTTCCTAATTAGTAGCAAAATTTATGGGTTGATAACACTGTGCAGAAAGCACAGGGGCTAAACCTATGACAAAAACCCACAGCTTGCTTATCTCCATTTTGACTGTAGTAAATGCCAGTTCAGATAAGTTTTGTTCTGATAGAAAATCATTAAGCCTCTACTGTTTCAATGTTTTCCCCTTTCAAGACTGACTGCACCACAAGGAATCATGGAAGCAGGAAGAACTAGGGGTGGGGAATATGAAGAAAAAATTGGCAATAAATTCAGTATCACTAGCATCTTCAGGCTACAATAAAGATTCAGAAAATCTTAATGTTTCAGAGTGTTTTGACATTCTGTTGCCATGATGTAATCTTTTCCTTGTGTGTTCTGACAAGTTAAATCCTTTTCAGTGTTTATATGGGTTTCCAAGATGTCATACAAAGCAGTAGGGTGGCTTGATTAAGTGCTTAGAGTCTAGATATATTTTAGTTGGAATGTGTTTTCTGGTTTTTAATTCATTTACACTGAGAGCACTATTTTTTCTCAAGTGTGGAACAACTTTATTTGGAGTGATTTTTTTTTTCTCCCCTCTGTTTTGCTCTAACAAGTTGGGTGTTGGTCCCATCTGGAAAATTCTTTTAAAAGAGAAAAAAAGCAAAAAACACAACAGCCCGAGAAGAGCCTGATGCTGGGTTCAGTTCTGTTCTGAGAATTTCAGGGGACTGAAGCAAAAGAAACTTAAGCCCAGTTGCTGGATTACATTCAGGCATACACAGGACCTGCTGCTGGTTTGGCTCATTAAAATCAGATACAGAACTGGAAACATAACTTAACTGGATGTGTTGCAAATACCGTGGTCTCAGTCCCTTGACTTTTATAATTAAGATTTTTTTTTTTAATATTTCATTATGTGGACAATGCAGAGATGACAGTGTATTAGGGCTTTTTTTCATTCCCCTTCTGGTAAATTTGGGAAGTGGCTTTTATGGCTATGTAATGCCATAGCAAATCTATGAAATTGCAAGGAAGTTAAGGCTGTGCTATGTTAAGAAAAACAGCATTTGTATAAGCAATTTATGGCACGGTAATAAAAGCATTACTATTTCAAAACTGAATCTTAATGGTAGCTGCCTGATACCCTGTGTAGTTAATTTGACTCCTGAATTAATTGGACTCCTCAGCATTCTGTTATTTGTAGAGTAATAACCACGGGCATAATTTTGTTGTTGTTGATGATGCATTTTTTGTCTTTTATCCCATTTCAAAATCAGGGTGTTTTTCTCCAACATTCAGGTGTCTAGTTTTACACATTCATACCTGTGTTTTTCTCTGGAAATTTTAATGCTGGTTAATGCTTCTCTAACTGCATCTTTAAAAGAAAATTATCTTACTTCTATGTGAAACATACTCAGGAAATAGTAGACAATGTATGCATAATTTGTTAATAGATAGCTTAGTAGTCACTTTGACCTATGAAACCAAACTGCTACGGGATTTTTTTCACTGTCTTATGTACTAAAAACCTTCTCAATTAACCAGTGTTCACATTGCAACCAAATTTGTCTTCCCTCATATCATTTGTCACAAAGATTATGTAAAGTACACCTTTTACGTTGCAGAGTTTGGTCACAGACTACTTAGAGAGGTGCAGAAATTGAAAGGAATGTCTCTTTACAAGTCATCTAACCCAGCTTTAACCTTTTGTCTCTATGGCATGCAATTTTATGTTTTCAAGTTGATTTACTCGTATATACTTACAAGGATATCCCATTAACATGCACAGAGGTTTTCTAAAGCAATCGGTGTCGTGGATATGCTTCCAAGACTGTGGGTTTAGGGTTGTAAGTCAGAAGAACTTGGCTGAGGAAGCAAAGTGGACTTAGGTGTTTAATGACTCTCTACAGCTACCTGAGAGAAGGTTGTAGCCAGGTAGGGTTGGTCTCCCAAGTAACAACTGATAGCATGAGAGGAAACGGCCACAAGTTACACCAGGGGAGATTCAGATTGCCTATTATGTAAAAATTATTCACCTAAAGGGTTGTCAAGCACTGGAACAGGCTGCCCAGGGAAGCGTTTGTCAGCAACCCTGGAGATATTTAAAAGCCATACAGGTGTGGCACTTAGGGACAAGGTTTAGTGGTTAACTTGCCAGAGCTGGGTTAATGGTTGGTCTCGATCATCTTAGAGGTGTTTTCCAATCTAAATGATTCTGTGGTTCTAAGATTCTATAACCCCACTTACATAACTTCACTATAAAGTTAATTCAGTACCAGTTTGTCAATGTGAAGTTGATGCCAGCTAGTTGATTCATTTGATTTCCACTGACAGAAGCTTTTTCAGTGGTTGTGTATCAATACCCTGTGATTGCAGCAATAAAATATCTGTACCTGTTATGCACATACAGTTATATTCATAGATTGCTTATCTCCATTGGCAGTGTGATGTAAATAAGAATCAACTATTACTGCTTCAGTATATATTCAGCTTCTCTATGACTCTAATATTAATGTTCCCCCTTGAATTTGCATCATGAATTGCTTATCTATAATGATAAATGATGTCAGATATTAGGCTTTGCTTAAAGACAGCAGCAATGACAATCAGCTCCAAAGATGAGAAGTGACTTGAGCTTTCAGACCTTGAAATAACCTGCTTAGCCTCTTATCTCTATATGTGGTGCTGTGCATTACTTGTAGATGAATCCTAAATTGTATAATATCTCAGAATTTATAGACTGAACTAAATTAAATCCTTGCCATTGTCTATCATGATGCTATGAGTGTTTTTAGTTGTAGATTGATTGATCTTTGTGCTTAAGAACTAGAGAGCAGTTTGCCACATCAACACTCAATTCCTGGAATAACAATAGGATACCAAAGAAAGAGAGTAGAAGTTCTAAACATTTGGTGAAATTTCTTACTTCACAAACCGAAGCAATCAAAATCTAACTATCAGACATCTGGGGAAGAGGCAGTGTGAGAACGCACATTTATTTGCATACAGGTGCACAGTGGTTCCAGAATGCACCTAATGGAAAAAATTCTCCTTCCCTTTCAACTGACCTTCAGAAGAAAGGGCACAGAATTTTGCTTCTACCGGATTTAGTCTGAGGATATTGAGGGACACTGCAGGACGGTTTGACACTTGTTCAAAGCATAATATTGAAAATGTCCTCTGTTCGGGTTATTGGATTGAGGAGGCGCAATGGAATTTCTGCTTAAGCCTTTTGTGCAACTGTGGAAGGTCTTTGATCTCAGTCTATTCACTAATTGCACTCCAGAGAATAAAATTGCTTTCTCTTTCTGCCTGTTGCCTTTCCCACATGGCGAAGATCTAAACAGAGATAAAGCTGCAAAGCAGCCTCTCGAGGAGCATACTGTCACAAACAAGATGTTCTGATCATAAAGGCAGTGTACCCTCAAACTGTTATTTAAGGGACAACCGTGGAAGATGACGTGTGTTACATCCTTAGATTTTCTTCAGGATGTGAACTGCTGAATCACTGCAAAAAGGCTGGAAAATTATATCAGAAAATCCTCTCAGATAAAGTAAAGCACTGAGGAAAGATGGAAAAAAACCCTGCCCTCTGCTCCATCAGGAGCACAAGCCTACAACATGTGTGACTGGGTTCCAAGAAAAACTGAGTGTAGTCAGCTTCTGAATGCCTTGATAGACTAAAACTTCAGCTGGGGACACCCAACAGCAGTCACTGTCCTTAACAGAGTTCTGAGTAAGAAAACTGAGTGTCTGTGAGGATATTAAGCATATAAACATCTGAATCAAAGATTTCCTTGGTCTAAGTGAGGTGCAGCACAGTTCTGCTTCAGATTTCTTGCCACGTTTCTTTCCAGTCCAGGTATTCCCAGGTCTAGGAACAGAGACACCTCAATGCTGTGATCCACTGCAGTTTAGTCAAACACTGATTTTGGTGAAGTGAACTCTGATTCTTCAGCTGAGCCCCTACATCCTAGGTTAGGATTGCACAGTCACTCTGGCAAAGCAGATGAGAAATGTCTTGGGACATAAGAATTTTCCTTTATTTTGTCTTTAACTGCTTTCCTTTCAAATGGCAAGAGAAGACAGCCTGAACAAAGGCCAAAAACACAGCAAAAGCTTCCTTCTGAGGTCATCTGAAACATTGATTCTGACTCTGTCAACTGGACAACTGGTAATAATCTCCTATAACTATGGAATAAATGAGGAAATAAAAATAATTTAAATCTAATTTTGTCATTCACATAGCTTGTTTATCCAATTCACAACAGCTCAATGCATTTTTACTTGAGTTTCTCTCATGCATACACTTTTTTTTTTCCTTTTACCATTTTCCTGCCTGGCTGTGCTCTTTAATGAATCGCTTTAAGAAATGGCTATTATTACTGTTAGGTAGTGGAAAAACATGGAATGACTGGGGTTTTTTGCTTTTAAGCAAAGTCATTACTGCATCCAAGAACCACTTTTCGCTTTCCAGGCAGCAAACACCACATTATATAACCCAGAAAAAAAATTTCACAGCCAAATTTGTCTGTATTAGAAACACAGAGAATATTCCCTTTTCCCTCACTGCCTCTACATATAGCAGAGAGAGGTATTACTTAACCTTGAGAAGAGCAGGTTTAATCATTGACATACTTTTAGGCAAGCCTTTGAATTTACTTTTCTCATTTTTTGTGAGCAGAATTCCAAACCAGAAGCTGAAGCACTGAAGTTGCATTTGGACAGACAGCATATTTGTCTCTGTATAACAGGCATGATTTGTCTTATCCATGCAATTATAGAAATAAAAATATGTTCTCAAAGCTCAGACATATGCTCTCCATTTAGTCCTGATTCACTTTTTTTCCCCAAAGATTTTGTTTTGGTTTGTAACAATGAAAAACCCACAGTGCCCACCAAAAAGCTTCAGTCTTTCCTGTAGGCAGTGTTAACTGTGCTTCATTCCAGATTCAAATAACTTGCCATTCAAAACTGCTGATTAGTAAGAGATTCCTTCAAAATTAGTAGGATTAGCATCATTTACACATTTGAGAAATTCAGGACAAATTTATGGATATAGGAGTATAAACTCTGCAATCTGCCTGCAGACTAGATACCAGTAACCAAACATAATTCAAGACACCAGTGAATCCACATTCATCTTTGTATTGTTACATCGTGATGTTTCCCATCTGTGAAGACCAAAAGAACAAACATCTTGCTACTTTATATCCCAATTATTTTTCCTCTCAGTTACAGTATTTTTAGCATTCAGCATAATTTAGTTAACAATCATTTATTTTCTTTAATAATTGCTTTACGTTAATATTGATCAGTTATCCTAATTGTCAACTGTAAAGTTTAAATCATCAACTAGATAGTGTTACTTGCAAAAGACAACAAAAGGACTAATCATGACAAGGCAAAGAGTAGCTTGAAAATCTTGAGGTGATGTAACAAGCCAAAATTATTAGTAATTTGTGATTAAGGAGGGGAAATCATATTTCTAGCACAGCTAAGACATAGACAAAACAGCAGTAATTCTCTTTTCTGAAATGACTGCTTTTTGCAGGTGCACAATGAAAGATCACTGTCTTGCCAGCTTAGAGATAAAACAGAAATACTGATGTTAATGAGCAATTTATAAAAAACCCCAACCTAAATGACCTTCAAACGCAAGAACCATTTTTCACGCTTTTTGAACCAAGATATATTTTTCTTGTTTTCAGCATTTAATGGGATGAATTAATTCAGAAGCACAATTCCCTACTCTAAGTGCACAATGACGTCAGAACGTGCACAGGCGAGATAAAGCCAAGTGTTTTTCTTCCGTTTGAGAGTGGTGAGATTTCATAGGTTTTCTTTATTATACAACGTGCATGTTTTGTGATACTAAGTTTTAGAGCATCTGAATGGTTTTCTGCAACATTTCTAGAAAAGATACTAATAGCTTGCACGTTGATATTTAAAGTAGACTTAAAAGAGCATAAAACTAAGAACTGCCACATCTACACAGTGTTGTCAAACATGAATAGTGATCATTGTTGTGTTAATATCAGTAATTCTTCTTGGAAGCGTTTACACTTGGCATTGCTATCATTACCAGAAGTGTTTATATCAGCTACTGTAATGGTTTTTATAATGTCATAACTTTCTTCAGTTAATTGTAAACAAATTGGCGCACTTAATTAATGGGTCCTACTAATAACATATTATCTCAGATATATGTGAATGATACCCTGTTACTAGCAGTGATGCAACTCAATTAATGGTGCCAAGCACTATAACCTTCTTAATAGCAAAAGGCACACTATTATCCCTAGAAAGCAGAATTAGATGTCTTCAATATGGAAGCAAAGCAAGAGTGCACTGAGCTGAGGGCAAAATGATGTTGCCAGGTTTAAGCAACTCTGAGCTTATGCAGTTTAACAGAGACAAATCCAGCCTAGTACTGAACTTGTAACACAATAAACAAAATATACACTGATGGAATCAAAGTGTCGCCATGAGCAGCCATAGCTTTGTTCCTGTGTGGAATAAAGAAACACAGGGAAAACCAAGAGGATTAAAATCCTCAACTCTGCTTAGCGGACCTCTGTTTATCAGAACTGATGAACAATCTCTTTCTCCAGGTATCCAGACACAATTTCACAGGAGCTTTTAAACCTTCTGTCTATGGAAGTCAGAATTTAAGGTTAGACTGGTGTCTTCAAGGGAGATAAGAGGCCTTGCCAGTGGTAGGAATTGTAACATTCCAGAGGTATTCCTGATTTTCATGCACGCCAGAGAAGAGAATAGGGTGTCATCTACTAGGTCACTAAAGCAACCAGGCTGAGGCAGGTGACTCCAGGTAGCTGTGAAGAAAAGCTGAGAGGAGGTTTTGGTGTAATAAATCATGCTTTTCTTCAATATTCTAGGACAAACTTTATTTTGGAAAGTTTTGATGATATGTCCCTTTTTATTCTTTATTTCAGTGGTTAAAAAATGTACAGACAAAGAGAAGATCTGGTCTTTGTGTCTAACTCTGCCCTAGGGGTATTTAAAATCACATTATTTTTTCCAGCAAAGGAATTAAATGGCTATTGACCCATTTAGGAGCTGCAAAAAAAGGAAGTATAAGGATGTTCTCATAATTCTTAATGGAATTAGCTCTGTATAAAGCAACCATTTTTTATTACAAATTCTGTATTTTTCCAAGCATAGCTTTTACATACTGCATAAACAAAGATAAAAGGAGCCTGGCCTTGTTTTTCTGTCTTTCCAGTAGAGGTCTCAGCACAATTAATGCAAGAATCTTTTTCTGATGTCCCATCTTGACTTTCATGTTTAGAGATGCCTATTGGTAAGCACCACATCTCCATGAGTAATACATGTTGTATAGGCAAGGAAATGATGAATCCTGCTGTAAAGATCATGCTGCACTTCTCTCCCTTACGTTAGCCCATGATTCTCAGAGACTTGACCCAAACCTTACATTTTTAAAGGGTATAAGAGTTCCATCCCCCAACATCCTATCCAGTCTATTATGTTGCTTCTGAAAGACAAGACCTTTTCTTTTACTGCATTTTTACACTTCTGTATTTAATGGTATAAACTCATTATTTTTGGTTAAATTCAAGCCAATTTGTTACTGCAATGAATAATAAAAAGAAAATACGAAATGTCACAGGTTTTTAGCAGAAAGAAATCATCAATTTCAGCTACTTTCCCCAGAAAAAAAATCTGAACTTTACAAATTGCCCAAAATTAAACACTACAAAATAAAATACTTTATTTTTCTCATTTTCTTCTAATCACAGAAACTGTTCTTGTGAACTTTGTGCATATATAGCATAACTGTTTACACCTAAATGCTTCAGGCTATCTACATTACCATTTAATCCCATACATATCTGTGAAGTATCTAGCACATTTCTGAGTGCTATAAAAATTAGCACTTGAAGGAGCATGATAAATGACAGACTTAGCAAAGTAAAATTACCCTTTCATCAGTGCAGCCAGTTTACAATGATATGTGACTATTAAAGTGTAGCACAGGGTGGTACTTGGATGGCTGGGAAATAGTTTGCTTGGTAACACAGTTCTATTATTTCCTTTCCTTCCTGGTGAGGGGGAGAGAGGTAGAATGAAACAGAAGGAGGGAATAGAGAGGTGGAGTGAAAACCCAGCTCTCTTCTGGAAAAACAAAACCCTTTAATACAAACCACCCTTGAAACGGAGATCTTTTTGTATTTCCTTCAAATTTCGTTGTTGCCAGAGAAGGGCCTACTGGTGCTCAACCATATCTGAATGAATCTTTGGTCCTAGAGAAGATGCCAAGCTACAGAAGACAACTATCTCTAGAGAAAGGATGGCTCAGGGCTGATCTTGCCTCACTGAATATTTAAGCAAACTGTGTTACCAATTGACCTTTGAAATTACATTGCAAATATTAGAAAAACATCTGAGCAGTCTCTCCACTTCATTAACAGAAATTAATATGCCATTTAATGCTAAACAGCCAAAAATACGGATTATAATAATATCATAGGAAGGTTAGGGTCAAAAGGGACCTTTTCATCCAGTTCTACCCCCTCTGCCATGGGCAGAGACATCTTCCACTGGATCAGGTTGCTCAAAGCCCCTTCCAATGTGGCTTGGACACTTCCAGGGATGGGGCACCCACTATTTCTCTGGGCAAGGTGTTCCAGTGCCTCACCACTCTCAGAATTCCCTCCTACCATGTAATCTAAATCTTCCCTCTTTCAGTCATATACTGTACTATCTTGTACTATCCCCACAAGCCTTTGTAAAAAGTCCCTCCCCAGCTCTCTTGTGGCCCCTTTAGGTACTAGAAGGTTTCTCCAGTGCCTTCTTCTCTCCAGGTTGAATAACCTCAACTCTCTCAAACAGGCTCTGTAGGACAGGTGCTCCAGCCCTCTGAGCATCTTCATAACCCTCCTCTGGACCCACTCCAGGTTCACATCTTCCTTGTGCTGACTGCCCTAGACCTGGACATAGTACTCCAGGTGGGGTCTCACAAGGACCAATTTACTCCAGTAGTACCATTTTCAGACAGCCAAATTGATTTATTTCTCTCTGCCTGCAATTAATTAAGGAAAGCATAGTATTTCCAAATAGTACTGGTGACTGGTATTCTTAAAGAGGTAGGTGTCTTGACATATATAAATCTAGTAACAAATTAGCAAGTCAGTAAATTGCAGAGAGCAAATTGAAATCAAGTTCCTCTTTGCAAGCCACCCAGCCTGAAATGTATCATTAGTATATATTTCCAAGGCAATAGGGAACAGTGGCTTTATTATGCATCAGGTGCCACATAACCATATTGTGTGCTAAAGCTCTCCACCTGGAAGGCAGAAAAATGGGACAATGTAAAGAAGAAAGCATGTTAAAACCCTTCGTACAGAGTGTCCATTCTGCCACCAAACTCTCATATGATGCTCTACCACGCTCTCCTCCTACTAGTATGTGTTTCAAATTGCAGTCACCTATTGCAAATGGAAGCCCCAGAAACATTGTTAACTGTTGACAGCTGCTTCGCATCAAGTATCCGACTGGCAGATCTTGTTGTGATGACAAGTTCTGCTGCAAGGTGAAACCACTTTTACATCAGTAATAAATTTTCTTGTATTTTTTGTCTTAAGAGAGCTGAATGTATGACCTAGCAGGTGTTTTTCACCTCTAATTTGTCTATTAATCTCTCTTACTAGTTACAGAAGGAGCAGAACAGAACTGCTCTCAGCTAAGTCCACTTTGAATATTTATGTCAGTGCACAGAGATGTTTTCTAAAATGTCTGGACCCAAGTTGCAGAGACAAAGGTAATGTATTTCCAGGCTTAAGAGCCATTGGGTTCTGATATGTGACAGCCCACACAGTACTTTTTAACATGGTTAGCTTTGGCTTTTTCTCCACTCAGAACTAGTACAACAATTTTGTCCTGTCTTGGCATTCTTAAAGCAGTTTTCAGTTCATTATCAAGATTATAGATTTTCTGTCAAAGGTGGACCTGAGTCACACACATTCATCCTTATTCTCACCTTTTTTAAGTTCAGAAAATGTCAAGGTTTCTTGGCAGAAGGGGTTCTATCAACATTTCTCTGTCCACCACTATCAATTCTTAAGCTAACAGTTCTCACAGATACCTACACTTTAATTTCTGAGTGCTCAGGTCTAGAGCTACAGTCCCAATGCACTGATTTATTTCACTGTTTGTTACAGATCAGATACTACTATTGTCATTTATTAATGAAGTCCACATGAATAATGTCTGCTTTCCCTGCCCTTTTTAAATTACAGAGCAGACCTAGAACATCTCTCACTTTTATTCTAAGAACAAAGAATTTTTTTACTAAAAAAGTACTGAAAAAAACCAAAGCATTGGCCACAATGGATCCACAACCAACATTGTCTTTTATTACCATATTTAAATCTAAATTAAGCTCTAAGTCTAAGCATGTCGAATAGGCCTCTGATATGAAACCCTGCTTTATTTTGAGACAGACATTGTTCTCCAATTTTCCTTCCACTTTGCACCAATTCCACCAATTCCACCTGACCTACTTCACAGCAAGCTTTTACTCTGCTTCTCACAAACTGCACTTTCCTGTGTCATCCCTGGGGATTCACCTGAACCACAAGAACTGTTACATCAACAGAATTACTAACAAATAAGGGATCTTATACATCAAAGGAAACACAAAGCATCTCAGTAATGCTGGAGAGGTACAAGACAGGTATGACTTTAATGACACGGTCCCATGTTTTGTTTGTTTAAACACAGATAGTAATTTGGCCTGAATGAGAATTGCCCTGAGTTTATGAATAGCTATATCTCCCACTTCCAATGAGCAACAATTAGGTAACGTGAATTTTTTTAGAAAAAAGATGGGCACTTTATCTAAAATAAAACACTATTTCTTCAATTAAGTATATTAACTAAATGCATAAACATTTCACTACGTAATAACCTGCTGTTACATGAAATGTAACATGCTTACTGCCTTTTAACATCAGCACTGCCAGCAGCATGTAGCTGCTGGATATCAATTTCTACTTGTTCCGGCACTCTTTGTCCTCCCTTTTCTTTTCCCCTTAACAATGCAAGAAACCTGCCAGTAAAATCATTACACAGCTTTAAGTCACTTTGCTTGCCACAGAGAATAATTCATGAAAATACCGACCTTCCCATTACCTTTTATATATGTACTGAGGGGGAAGTCCTTCCTGGCATGAAAGTAGACAGCACGGAAGGTGCTCTGCATAAGGTATAGATTTAAACAACAGACAAGACTCAGTTGGCTATCCATGCGTATTTTTAAATTTAAGAATTCAAGAGTTCCATCAGATCTGGTTTATGAGTACTGCAGATCATGCAATGACTCGACTCAGTTCCAGTGCATTGCACAGTACAACCTTCATTAGTGATGCCAGAAAATGTTCAAGGTGCCATTTAAAATAGATAGCACAGCAACATCATATCCCTTTATGCATTTTGACTGAAACTGGAAGAGCATCCTGCAGAAGTTCTTGCATAGCATCTGTCTCTAATACAACCTGTTTACTGAGAAGCTTTTCGAGTCATTATGAAATTCTACACTTAGTATAATAATTTATGGCTGCACCTACTACTAAAGAAAAACACTGGATGATCATAACTATAAACCTGAACAGAACAGTTCAATTAAAATTTAGGTAACAGAAAATGTTATTGCTTAAATGAGCAACCAACATGCACACTCTACAAGTGGAAAATTTTCCAGAACTTGGTATCTGGGTCATACAGCTGCCAAGTTTGCGTTCTGTATAGGAACACTGACAGAGAAAACAGTAGAAGGGGATTCATATTTACATTTTTCACCAGGTAGGCAAGAACAGGCACTGCAAATTGCATGTTTAAGGAGCTGCGTTTGAGGCTGCAGTGCTACAGTGACAGCTGATTTTCCTTTCCTAAACCTAGAAGTAAAGCCCTGAAAAGCCCAACTATATTCTGTTCATATGCATACAATATCAGGGTTTAAAATGCAAGTTAAAAATGCTTCAGACAATGTAATGGTTGTTGGCTCCTTAAGCAGCACAAGGACCAAAACATTACTAAACAACCAGTGATGTGAAATACTGAGACACTGAACTAAATCCACTAGGCCATCTCACCTAAGATGTTTTAAGAAAAGCTATCATTTTATGTTCAGTGACAATTCTGCCTCAAAACCCTTAAATGCCAGAGAATGACAAATCTTTATTGATCTAAACCTTAATCTATAGGTTAATTCATCTCCTAAGTTATGCATAAAGAAATACATGGCCTTGAATGTGAAATGGATCTTTAGGGTCGAGTAGTTTTCTGTGGTAGGTTGACCCTGGCTGGTTGCAAGGCACACATCAAAGATACTCTATCCCACCCCTCTGCAACTGGACAGGGGAGAGAAAAAACAATGAAAGCCTCGTGAGCTGAGATAAGAACATAGATTCCTCTCCAATTATCATCACAGGCAAAACAGACTCGGCTGACGTCTGCTGCATGACCTGCAGGGGCACAGCTGCCTCACCATGGTCTGCACCGTGGGCTGTAGGAGAATCTCTGCCCTGCGCATGGAGCACCTCCTCCCCCTCCTTCTGCACTGAGTTTGGTGTCTGCAAAGTTGTTCCCGTCACAGATCAGAAAAGTTGATTACATTGGGTTAGTCTGTCTTATTTCATTATGGACAGTGGGCTCTGCCCTGTCCCCTCAGTGCCTCACAGCCTGCAGGGCTGCTGGTGCCTCTGCTCAGCCACGGCCACCACACTGCCAGCAGCAGCAGCACAGGGTGCCCAGCACGGGAGCAAGACAGCCCAATGCCCAAAGGGCTGGATCTGCGCTCTCAGATCCGAGGCACTGTGTGTGGTAGTGCCTCAGGGCCTGCACTGCCTGGCCCCAGGGAGGTTCAGGCCTGCTTAGGGACAGCAGGCCCTTCTGCTTGCACGGACGGAGCTACAAAGTGCTGTGTGGGAATTTACACACTCTGGCCTGTTCCAACAAGTTTTCAATCTCAAAAGAGAGAGAGAGAGAGAGTTTAAGTCAAACTCTCCCTCTACTTCATATGTATGGTGTTGGAGAGACCTTGGCTGAATCTGAGGCGATGGTGGAAGGTCACTTCCCGGCAGGTGTCTCTCAGTGGTGGGTACACCTGCCCTGTGGCAGCTCCCTCAAACACCAACCTCCTCCCATTGCCTTGGAGACAGTCCTCGAGTCCTAGGGTCACAAAGCCATGGAATCCTAGAGTCACAGAATCCTAGAATCCTAGGAAACCACAGAGTCTGGCACTGATTTTTGACTTTGAGATGACATCAGGTTCTCGACAATGTTCTCCACTTCATGAATTGTCTCGAGTGTTTCAGTCAATTGCTTGTCACTTCTCAATTCTCATGTGGGCTGTTCTTATTCAGTCCTTCAAATTCTTGATCCTTGATTCTTTCCCTTGGCCAAATATATTCTAAGCCTCCTCTAAAGAATCATGAGTGCCACACAGCCCACTGAAGCCAGAGGTGGAATTGCCTTTCTATTTTAAGGACTAATGGAACACACTACATTTCCTTATCACATTTTAAATGGATGGTTCACATTTATTGCTTCTGTTACAATCCTCAGGTATTCATGGTAATCACCCTGAACCCTATGGCTATTCCACTGCAGTTATTCCACAGAAATATGTTTTAGAGTGAGGCTGCTCAGAATTCCCATTTTCAGATCAGAAATGCTGGACTGTTTTCTGAAAATGATTTTGCCTGAAATGTTTTCTGAGAAAACATACTGTCATCATGAGCAAAGCCTGACGGAGAAAGGGACAGTAGAGTCTTTGTTTTGACAGGAGGTTTGAAATGCAGATATGCTGTGGGCTTTTCTTGCTGGTTGTAATTACTGAACCTGGTTTGTGTTTAAACCTTCAGTTGATATTACAGACTGGCTTTCTTATGTTCAACACCTTCACAGTGGAGGCATGACCTCCCTTCACATCTGCATAGATAAGATGGGCCAAAAGAGAGGAAAATCCTGCATTTCTCTTCCTCATAGAAAATAAAACACAAAGCTTATAGTCTTCCACATAAAAAGCCTTTTACCTATTCTGCAGAGGTACCTGGGGGAGTGTGGTGGGTGAAGAAGGATTTCACTTGCCTCCCTGAGTAGGGACTATCCTCCATTCCCTTCTTGCTTTACAACTGATTCCTTCTCCTTGTGGGGGATGGATAGAGGAACCCCTTGATCTTAAATATTTCCAGTAGATGTTCCTGTCTTAGGGAGGCCAAAGCATGGTCCTACCAGTTTATTTCCCACTCAGATTCTTTAATGTTTCTCAGCCTCTCTACTTCATCTCATAACTCATAACCAGGCCAAGCAGGTCATCCACTTGAAAACATCTGATGCAACTGCCATCACTGTTACAATCCCTTGAGAGGGTTAGATATTCCCTACAGCCTGAAGCCTGGACAGATGCATGGTTTTTTCCATGTTTTGCATGTTTTTTTGGGAGCTCTGTCTGGGTTGCTGCATAGTTTTTGGTGAGCTTAGACAACCTGGCTCTGTGCCAAGCAGACACCATATTTGAGGTCTCTCAGTGAGTGTAAAGACCAGCAAATGAGCTCACTGGCTGTCCTGCAGTGACTCAGAGCCATTCCCACTTGTGTGAAATGCCCCCCAAATTGCAGCACCACAAACTTCTTATGTGCCACATGCTGTTTACCCACCCTGTTCTCCACGCTCCTGGTTGCCTGCACTCCCTCCAGTTGTTTAAATTTCCCTCAGAGGCTGTGAATAGCACAAAAGGCCTTGTCAGGTAAGGCCACTGTTTTTCATGTTTCCCCAGGACCACCGAGTCACTCTCTTCTTCTCCACTGTGCTGATGTTACCTCCTGCTAATTCTGCCTCCAGACACTGATCAGTGTCAAGATGACCAAGAAAAGGATGTTGAACATATGCCGTCGGATCTTTGTCTCCAGTTCCAAGTCGCGCCTTTCCAGAGCCTTCTGTCTGGCTTCCAGCTCTGCAATTTCCCGCTCTAAGCTCAACTGGTGCAGCCAAAGGCTCACCTCCCGTTCCTTCATCCTCTGGAGGATTTCTCCCCCATTCTTGGCAACAACTCCATTCTCATTAGAGGAGAGGAAAGGCTCATTGACGCTGACAACTGCCATCAGCATGAGGTACATCCGGAAGATTCCCACAGCCATGGCAGATCCTTCCTTGAAAGGAAGATCCTTCTTTGAAAGACAAAAAAAATGGGCAATGACCCAAGACACAGATTAGATTCCCTCAGGCAAGGAAAGGAAAGAAGCTCCCCACTGCAAGAAAAGCTTTTGGATCCTTTCTAGCCCTGACAAAAATGCTGGAGCCTGTAAGTGCTCCTAAGTGCACCCCTGCTGCTGAAAGTTCAGAACCCAGCTGCCCAAAGAGACTCAATCAGCAGATGGTGAGGATGCAGGTGAGGAAGATGTGAACAGAGAGCGGCAAAAGATGAACAACCCTGTTCGAGGAGAAGCTCAAAATGTTAGGTGAAAGGGGAAACAAAGCAAAGTCCCCGAGCCAGGAGGGGGAGGGCATGGGCCCAACAAGATGGTTGCAGGCAAGCAAGGGAGATGTTGTCCAGCTGAGCACAAACTGGTTGGGGAGCTGGAATGCACCACCCTGGTTTCCAGATGTTCTCACCACTTCAAAACTTCCAACACTCTTGGGCCAAAGCCTGATGAAATCCTGCTAGGCATGGGCTGAGCCCAGCCTGGCAGCTGGGCCCTTGAATGGCTCAAGGTCCCATCGAGGTCTCCTGGCTCTCCCAAACCCTTCCCTCAGCTGCACTGGGCAGGGGGTGCTTCAGCCCTCCCTCCTTCCCATGGACCTGCTCTGAGCAGACCACGTGCAGAGTTTCCCTTCTCTGTTTCTGTCCTCAACTGTGAGCCCAAACTGGGCCTGTGGGCTCTGCCCTGACCCCTCAGTGCCTCACAGCCTGCAGGGCTGCTGGTGCCTCTGCTCAGCCACGGCCACCACACTGCCAGCAGCAGCAGCACAGGGTGCCCAGCATGGGAGCAAGACAGCCCAAAGGGGTTGTGGATCTGCGCTCTGGGATCCAAGGCACTGCTGCTATGGGACTTACACGCTCTGGCTTGTTCCGACAAGTTTGCAATCTCAAAAGGGAGAGTTTAAGTCAGGCTCTCCCTCTGCTCCATGTGTATGATGTTGGAGAGACCTTGGCTGAACCTGAGGGGACGGTGGAAGGTCACTTCCCGGCAGGTGTCTCTCAGTGGTGGGTACACCTGCCCTGTGGCAGCTCCCTCAAACACCAACCTCCTCCCATTGCCTTGGAGACAGTCCTCGAGTCCTAGGGTCACAAAGCCATGGAATCCCTGAGTTCTACAGCCATGGAATCCTTGAGTCATGGAATCCCAGTAAATCCCAGATTCCGGTGCTCATTTTTGGCTTAGGGATGTTGCTGAGACATCAGGTTCCTGAGAGTGTTCTCCACTTCTTTAATTGTCCAGATGTTTTCAGTCGATCACTTTTCTCTTCTCAATTTCGATGTGGGCTTAAGCCTAATTCTTACATAATAATTCTTCACAAGTAGAAGTTCTGAGAATCTGGCCATTTCCTGATTGATAATAAGCCTACCAGGGAAATTCACCAACACGGAAATTCTGTTTTGTCTGTTAGTTAGTGGATTTGAAATGAAGCATTTCAGATTACTTTCACAAAATGTAGTATTCAAATCTACCAGTAGGGGAAAAAAAGGTTTGGTTCGGTTTGTTAAAATCCCAGGCTTTACAGAGAACATTCCTACTGTGAGAGTCAGTTAACTTCAAGCACAGTGCATCCTTTTTCTCTTTAGTTATTTTAGTAACTTACAGGTAGAGTTCTTCTCTCTGGATGCAGAATGCTGTCTAAATAGAAGCATCCACCATTCTATCATATCTTCTTCCAAGTGGTGGAAGATCTGCCTTAGGAAAAAAGTGTAGAAATTTACTGTAAATGACTTTCCCTTCTATTCGAAGTTTGCCACATCAACAAATGGTGAGTTGTTATCTTCCTTAACAAGTGAAATAATCTGTGAGAGGAAACATAGTAGTTGCATTTTTCTTACAGAAAGTCTTTAACAGGTGGCAAATGTAGCCATGTAATCCATGAACAACATGTCAACCTGGAACAACATCACTATGTTTCCTTGCTGGCAAATATGGTTTGCTCTGGAAGAAAAATTTGGATTAATGGTAAATAAACAAATATAAAAGTGGAAAAGTAGCTGTGAACAATTCTCTACTTACTTCAGTCAGAAAAAGTGAATACACCTGTTTTGCTAAATTATCACCTGCTATCACTTTAGTAACCTCTTCAAAGAGATGGCTCTCCCTTCAAACCAATTCATTCCTTTCCTTTACTGCCCAGTCTACAAACATCCCATTAGTTTTTACCCAAGTCAAGATCTCGACTCAGATCACAAGAAATTAAATATTAGCACGTATTGCTCCATCCATTTCCAAGAAGCTACTTCCACATAGCAAGATAATTAAAGGGCACCTTTTACAGCATGAGATTTCTGTGGCATAAGCACGGCAAAAAGAAACCAAAAAAATATACAGGAAGTAGGATTTTCTTTTAAAAATAGCTTACCATTTAACGACAACAACAAAAAAAAAGATAGAGTATGGCAAAGAAATATATTTTATTCCTTCATAACCTTTCACAGGTATACTCTTTTGTATACAAAAACATGCTAAGTTTCTTGGGCATAATTTTAAAATATAAAAAATTGATGAAGAAATATATTCAATATAGAGGCCTACATAGTGCGCGGCAAATTTTAAGTCTAATTGGTTTAAAAGAGTACAACCTCAGCCAAATGCAGACTGCTTTTGCAAAATCTCATTGTATTTACATGTGCAATGCTGAGAAGTGCCTGACATGACAAATGTCAAGTACAAGTACTGCATTACTGTCTCTCATCACCCCTATGCACATCAATTGACGCATCAAGATAAGACTAATGACTCAGATGACTAAGAAAATGAAAAAAAGAATTCGTCAGTAAGAACAGCTTGCAAAACAAAACACAGCATCCAAAGAGAACACAAAACCACTGCCAATGTAGGGAGGCAAAAATAAAAGAGATCTTCAGAGCAAATGCAAAACAAGTCTACAGTTTCGTTTTTCTCAACATTCTCTGTGACCAACCCTGTACAAATAGGTCAGTCAGAAAATATGGATTTGGATTCCAAATCAAATCCATGTACATTTTACACACGTTTAAATACCACATTCAAGCCTATTCCAATGATATTCCTGAACCTTTTACAATATCACAGCTCAGTGAAGCAACAAGTCATACACCTTTCAGGATAAGAACATAAGAGGGTTAGTTTGCCAGCCAACTGGCTACCAAAGACAAATCTCCAGGGATCTACAGAGTTTGGCAGCTCATTCAATACTCATCATAATTTGAATCCATCACAGTCAGCCATGAAATCTACTTCTTTCCACTATGCTGGTTTTTTTAGAAGAAAGAGAGAAAGGATTTTATTTTGAAATTAGTAACTTCTATTCTCTCTGCACATTACAGTTTGCAGGATAGTCTGTAATGCCCTAATTAACACCATACAAAAGGCATGGTAGGAGACCAAATTAGAAAGGGATGTAAGAACAAACATGGATTTCTGCTTTTCTGCCTGGCAGCAGTGTCTAAACAGAGACAGAACTGGGGTTCAAAGCCTGCCATTCAGATTTTTCCAGTGGCGAATCAATGCAATTCACTTATAGGAAGAAGGTCCCATACAAGAGGTCAGTAGTAGCAATGAAGAGAAGAACCTTTGCCTCAGGAGCACCTACCACTGAACACCCACCTTTTCTACCTCAGCGGGTTCAGCACACACAGAGTTTGTGGTTTTTTTCTCAGTTTTCTAAAGATGTCAGTTCTGAGTGAAAAACCCCCATTTGCTTCAAGGGCAGCAAACTCGGATTGATACTGTGTGACTCAGAGAGGCTCATTTCTGCATCAGAAATCATACATAGAGGGGTGAACCTTTTCATCTTGGAGTAGATGATTGTGATCACCATCTATGTAATTATTCAAATTGCTTGGAGTATTCAAATTGTTAGAGAAGGTTAATTCAGCTTAAACCCCTTTTGGAGGATAACCTGAGCCTAAATAGTACAAATTAAAAACATATTCGGTAACTGTATTTGAAGACCTATTGTTTTATTCCCAACCCTTTTGTTTTATTCCCAGCCTAGAATAATAAAAGCTTCCTATTATTTGGAACAGGTAAACAAATGAGCATCTGTGGATCTTTGCAACAGAAACTTTTAAAGCTACCCTATGTCAGATTTGATGTTTCAACCAAGTGTAAGACTTTAATCATTGCTGTATGAATACAACACAGATAATAGTTCAGTGAACTTACTGCTCTGTAACAGCAACTAAATGCATCAACAATACCATTTCTGATCCAAGATGCTTCAGGCCATTCTGGAGGAAAGCCAGTGGATATTTGATTACACCAAGGGTATTGGATTGTCTGATGTCAGGATTGTGTGAACAGAAGGAAGATCCTCCAGAACATTCCCACTGGCACTCCGTGGGGGCCAAACTCTGTGGAAGACTAAATGAAAATTCACTGGGGGCAATTCAGAGATAATAATAAAAAAACATAACACAACAGTAGATCTCAGAATGCTTTACAAGACAGGTATCATTCACATTTGCAGCGAAAGAAACAGAGACAGATATAGTAGTAAGAGCTAGTTTCAAGGCAGTGAGAGTTGTTCCAGCAGGTCAAAGGAATGAGTCAACGTTATCTGTACTTCATTTTTTGTTTCAGACGCTAAACGGGCCTAACTCAGTGTTCTTTGAATTAAACTGCAGGATCTTGCAGAGAGCCAAAGGAGCTTTGCAGCAAATCTTAGATACACATTCCGATTCAAGCAACAACCAACTAAGCACAGATTCAAGAGAAACCGCTCCTTGAAGCAACCTCCAAACAAGAAAAGAGCTAATATCAGAGAATGCCAAGATCCATTTGACTGAATTACCTATCTGAAAGGTTTTATCACCTGTGAATGCCACAACTCAGCCACTTAAGAAATGCAAACTGTGACCTTTGCAGAGTAAATTCAGTTACAGCAAATGTGAAACTTTACTAATTCTACCATACCTTCATCTGTTCATACTGTACCTGCATACAGCCTCTTGTCTCTCTGTACACTTCTTTCTTAGAGCTTCATGAGTATGTTTCATCTCTGTCTGTTAAAGTCTGAGGGGGTGAGAGTGGTGTGCTCTCCCATGAATGTGTCCAGTATGATTTCCAAAAACTATGTGTATATATATATCGTTTAAATAATAAAGGATGCATATGTTGCTGGTCTAATAGCAATATATTCCCAGTAATATGCTCTAGTGATTTAATTATAACAACAAAATACAAAAAGGAACCGGAGATTATGATTTTAATTGCTCTAGCTTGCTATCTTGCCCTACAATCCTTCCTTCCACACACAGACAAATAACTACATATTTAAATAAACAACCAGAGCAATGGTTTGGAAACTGCTGGCGTCGGTGATTTTAGACTGTGAGCCACAGCTCATGACTTTTTTCCCTTAAACACTCTTGTTCAATAGAATGAAATTTCTAACAAGGGACACAGAAGTTTTCTTTCTACTTGTGTTCTACTAGAAATCAACCAGCTTAAAAGTGCAAATATCGATACTATGTTATCCGCTTGACACGAATGCCAGGAAGAACAGATGTGGTGCAAGTCCCAAAAATGCCTTGACTTGCAGAACACATGCTTCGTTCCATTTTGGACCGGGCCTCCATCCGTCACCTGCCAAATCCACTGCTGATGACTGGCTGTGAATGTTATTTGAATATGTATGAATTTGAACATTATTTGAGGCTGAATGCCCTGGGTCTGGCTGGGATTGCTGGACTGCTGAGCAGTACTTGCACAGCGTTAGGGTTTTCTCTTTTCCTTGCCCCTGGAGGTGAGCAAGAATTTGACCAGGGACACGACCTAGACAGCTGCCCCAAACTGAGCAAAGAGATATTCCATGCTGCGCAACACCATGATCAGCACTAAAGGGATTTTGAGGAAGACATTGTTTGGAGTCTAGCGAGGCCTATTAGTCTACTTGTGGAAGGTGGTTGGTGATGGCCTTCACATCATTAGTTTGTGGGGGGGTTTCTCCCTCTTTGTTTATTAAACTGTATATCTCAACACACAAGTTTCTTCACTGCCTGGGGAAGTGTCGTGCTTCACTGCTGGTTGGGTTAAAACCATCACACTGAGATAAAAAAAATAAACATAAAATTGAAATCTACTAAATGGAAGCTTCCACACCATATCAGACTGGAGAGCAGGACCCCTTTCTGCCATGGCTAAAGATCTCCTTTCTTCCTTCGAGCAGCCTGGAATAGGAAGACACTGTAAGTCCTAGGAAATAAGTGAGCCTCAGAGTCATTTGGAACAGTATTGCCTTAGGTGGGATTGCAAAATAAACAGGACTCCAAGTTCTCTTTAAAGCTTTTCCAGACATTTAAACATGTATTTAAAATTACAGCTATGGGAAAGTGAATTGGTAGTAAAAATTACACCGTTTTGAACAACAGATACAAACTGATCCCAGCGCCATTCAATGCTCCTTCTCAAGTGGAAATACAGTGTGTCAATGAGACATTCATTGGAGGGCACTAGATGGTTCAATGGAAAATGAACAAGTCTGCAGTCTGCAGGTTTTTTTCACGTTGTTGTCCTTCATATGACCACTCTGTTCAGTGGTCATGCAAGACTTTCAGGGAGATGTCCAAGATGTGCTAAGAAGCAGCACAATTTTCAGTTTAAATCTTTTCAGTAATTTTCAAAGGTGTTAGTCCAAGGTTTGGTCTTCTACTAAGAAAACTGTATCATTTTACTGTGCAGATGTTAGTAGCTCAAGCTGAACATATTACTTCATTTGCTGAACATAAAACAATTTAAAAATTAGCTTGTCCATGGTTTTAATTGACCAGAAGAATTTAATTAAGTAGTTTGTCATTTAGATATAGCAACACGTGGCTACTAGGGAAGGTTGTAAGACAAACCCACCATCGTGGAACTCCACAGAAATCAACAGGTCTCAGAGCTAGTGAGACTAACCTAGTTAAAATGCTGCTGTTGCTCACCACCACAAGAGGCACTGTTCAAATTTTTAGGAGAGAAGATTTTTTACAGACATTTAAAGTCAATTATTCATATATTGAAATGCAAATTGCGGTACGTGACTATCGCTGTCAGGTTCCAACCATCTCCTCAAAAGCCTGCATCGTAGATTGCAAGTGTTCATTATGCACGTACCAGTTTTGAAGAACCAGCTGTTTATTAGCTCTGGATCTTGTAAGCTGAACTTCAGGTTTTTTGCCATTGCAATTCCTTGAAACGTTTGCAAATATTCGTGATTTAGTGTGGATATTTTACTTGTTTAGTGCCAAAAAGGCTCTGAATGCTTTTTTAGCATTCGCATGTCAGCTTATAACTTATATGTGGAGCAATAAACGAGAAGCTCAAATGACAGATCACAGGAAATATTAGTATTCCTATTGCATTAGCAGCAAGTTCAAAATAATGTGCCCCACATATTTAGGCACTTCTGAACCAGCCAACATATTTTGCTATAGTAGAGAGTGTACTATGCAACACAGAAAGTACCTACGGGAGATCGATGGTGAGTATGAGGAAAAGGAACAATAGTTAATCACACAGTTAGCTTGGTTAATCAAATTAAAAATTTGTTCCATGTATCTTTTAATTTAATTCTGTTTATTGTTCCTTGGAAAATTGATTAAAAACATCAAATGCAAAAAATCCTCAAAAAACCTCTTAAGTACAAAACTACATCCTTCATTACATTCTTCCTTTAATTTCCTCCAGTTTAAACCCCAAATTTGAACGTACCTCTGGGGAAAGAAATCACATGGTCAGAGGTTTCTTTTCTCTTTCTGAAGCAACAGACCTTGACTTCTCTTCAGCTTTCTGTGAGCATTTTATTGTAAAGGCACAGAGGCTGGACATTTCCTACTGAAGCTGATCAGCTATCCTCTTCCTCACAGCAATTCCTTACTGGGTTTTCATGGAACTGGGGCCCTGAACAACTCCATGATGTGCACTGCTTTATGGGCAGCAAGCATGTTTGACAGCTGGATGATTTCACAGCTCAGGGAAGCACTGAAGTACGTAACAGGTCTCAGTTACACTCCAGGTTGTCCAGGGTGACTCCGAAAAGTTTACTGAACAAGACAGTTAATCCATAACACTCATCACAAGCAACTCACCTACAAAGTTCCAGTGACATTACTGAGCCCTAGTAGCCTAAGTAAAGTGCTGATTATTTTCCCACTTGTGTTTCTTTTCTAAAACGGAAATACTGATTCTCCCTTTTTCTCAACTTCAGTTTGTCTTGTATATTTACACAATAACCTCTTCTGGGTAAAGACTGTGTATGTATCAAATTTGTGTGCAGTCACTGATACAGATTGATTTTGATCCTACTGTTTTCAAGTGTGAGTAAAGCAAATACATAATAAAAAGGGAACTGCCAGTTTTTTCACAAAAATCCCCCAACACTTTAAACACCCCAGACATCTGTTCCCAGATCTTGCAGAAAGATAGTTTCAGTTAAATTAAATGCCTGCTATTCAATTCTTTCAATGAAAAGACTTGCTGTAGATTTAATTGTAAAGTGTTTAATTTATAATGCCGTTAATTGGCTAAATACCATGACTTTTCAACCTTCAAGGATTTTGTGTGTGTTCTTCAGGGTCTAAACTAATCCTCGTGTTCATCCTGTTTATCTCTCTACTTGTTTACTCCACTTGAAGTAAATAAGCCAATATTGCAACTGCCAACTACTCCAACAGAAGTCAGGGCTGTCAGTCCAAGAAAATCACAGCAAAGAGCTGCCAACTTCTGTATCCAACCACTGAGACACTCAGAACCATCTGAGGGAATATGGACCTCCGGTAGCTAAGTTACTGAAAAATACAGTGCTTTTTATTGTTTTTTTCCAACTTAAAAAGGATTGGAGATTGACTATTAATTTGTAGGCAAGATACTTACCAAACATGGTCAAAATGCTCTGTCCTGACATACGACTGAGGAAGCCACAATTATTTGGGACAAAGAGTTCCAAATGGACTTCTGCAGCCACACGGGATGCAGTGTACTGGTCACTCAGCAAACAAAACAGATGAGTATTTGCTGAAACTCACTGTTAAGTGGGTAATGCCAGTAAGGTTAAACAACCTGCTATCCTGGTTAGTGACAAACAGAATCGCGACCTCTCGAATCTACAAAGCGTTCTATTTCCAAGGATGTTTCCATCTGGCTACTGTTTGTACTGAAAATCGTGATTAAAAAACCACTTTGGGAATGGTTCAAAAGTAACTTGACGAAATTTGTAGGCTTTGGGGTTTTTTTTCCCTTTCAGGTGAAATGACCTGACAAAACAGTGTTCTTGGTTATTAAAAAGCAAACATCTCATGACTTCTGATAGGTCCTTGGGAGTGCAAATGTCATTAATTTCAGCAATTCCCATGCACTACCTTACAACTCAGTAGAGAAGATTACTATCATGTTAATCACATATAAAAATAATTTTAAACGCATATTTTAGTAGTTTAGGTGTCAATCCTAAATTTACTTTTAATCTTAGCAACCTTCCCTTACCTCATATAGTTACTTGTTTTCTTCCAATCTGCTTCTGCATTCATAACTGACTTCTGACAAATAGAGAATGGTTTCCAATTTTTTTTTTTTTTTTAAATCCATACGCTTCTTGTATCCCTTTCAGGAAAATGTGTCAATTTATAACACGAGAACTCCTTTTTATGTGAAGAAATGGAAGAAACTAGAAAACCTAACATGAAAAGTATAAAATTGTATTTTACGTATTATAATAAAATACCACAAAGTAAAAAAAAAAAAGATTTTCACAGCCTTATTGAATTAAATGTAATGGCAGATAATGAGCTATGAAAAGCAAACCTGGAGCACAGTGGAAGGTCCTACTGCACCTCTTTGTATGCAACACAAGAGCACATATATCATGCAAAAATATCTTCAGGGAGCCTTTAAGTCACGTGATTGAACTCTCAAATTTAAAGACACTGTTATTGGGAAACTGCATTCAGAGTCCTAAGTCCCTTTTGCTCATATGCTTCTCACAGCACAATATTTCACTGTCCTGTCACATCAAAATTATGCACAATTTAAAACTGCCACTAGCTAGCTTACAAAGAGGTGATAGTATAATTTACATAACTACCCCCATTCACCTGTTTCTACATTGTAATAATCATCACTTGATATAATAATCAAATTGCTCTCAACAGCTACTGTGTACTTATAAACTACACAAAACCCAAAAGGATTCTCAGCAGCAGCAAAACTGTACAAAAAAAGTACAAATACAGACCAAATGTCTTGTCAGGGGCTGACTTCTCCTTCAAGAGAAGATCCACACAGCAGATTTCCTTTGATACAGTAAATGATCAGGTCACATCAAACCAAACCCCAAATGGAAACCTAAAATGGAACCTTGTACTCCTGCTTCATAATACCCTTTTACAGCATATTGCCTTTCTTTGTGAATCTGGCTTTTCTACTAAATTTTGGTAATAGTTTTCATCTTCAGAATAAAAGTACTGTAAAATACTAAATATTTAAAACCCTAAACCAATTGACGCAGCATTGGAAAGCTCCTTCAAGTCTGTATGAGTAGCTGAAGTTGTGCTCTGTAATCTGTGTCTTACCAAAGTGCTAGAAAAATAAAACCTATAATAGGAGCTACATATTTCCCACTGTCATTTATTAGATAAAATTATGTAATTCTGAGAAAAGGAGTTGTGTTCTGTCACAGCAAATGATATAAGCATCAATACATCAGGGGCTGGGCAGTGAAAGAGTGGAAAGGAGAAGAAGAAAGGTCCTTAACAGTGAGGGAGAATAAAGAAAAAACAACACCACCACCACCACCACAAAAAAAACTAACTCCATTTCCCTAGAAAAATCTAGATAGTGGAATTAGAGCATTCATACCATCCAGAGCACTATATTATTCAATAATTACTGGTGTTACTACTACTATTAATAGTAGTAGCAATGTTCTTCAGTCAACAAAGTCCAATCCCAGATCACTACTTGTGCCTTAATTATGTATTTATTTCTTTATTAGAAAAGCATGTTTTTCTCAGTATAGTATGGAAGTACAGGCTTCATTTCAGGGGCTTAAGAATGAACTTAATTTCTGAATTTTGCTTACATTCTACTGAGTAAATCTTTTAAAGGAAAAAATTATTTGCCTATTAGAAATAAAAAATTCTCCTTCTCTTGGGAAATTCTAGATATGATATATGGCTAAGGAATCTTGAAAAATCATAAGAGAAGGAAAAAAAACTCTCAGAACTTGATCTGGAAGAGGCCTTACAGACATTCTGGACATTCAGTTCTAGGCTTCATTTTGATCTTTTTATAGAGATAAACACATCTGACAGATACAAACTCAAACGTGGAACTGAACTTGACAAGGATTGATATGGTTTGAGCTCAACTCTTTTTTAAAAGTTTGAATGTTGGGACTTAAAGGGCAGCAAGTGCATAGACTTGCACTCTTCCATGAGGGTCTGCTCTATTCCTGTCCGTTTTCTCTGTTCTTGTGTCCTTTGTGCTCCTTCCCTCTTGTCCACCTTTGACCCCTAACTCCATATTTCCCTAGGAACTTTATTCACCTTGATAGTTCCCCAAAAAATCTTAGCTGTAGACTTCCACCTCAGCCCAGCAGTTAAGGTTAATAGCAATATAACAATGAATGACAACAAAACAAGAATCTGTCAAAGGACAATGCCAACCTCATTCTTATGAACTAGACAGAAGACAGTAGGATCCTGTCTTCTTCAAGCCACAGATTCAGGATGGGTAGACAATAATAAAACATTTGGCTCCTAGCTGGGGAGAGAACTGTGCAGAGCTGCAAGGCTGCTTTTCTAAAAGACTATGTTCTCTTGTGCCCAGGGAAGACAGCACAGATATCTTTTTGCTGCCTGCACGGTATCTCTGCACAGAAACAAACTCAGCCTTAAATCCATCACTGTGAGCAACATCCTTGCTGCGTGTTAAAACCATGTAAAGAATGCAACACTGGTTGTAGGCGGAGCGTGGCACAGTATTGCATCTCGAGGTGAAACTGTGACTCCAGATCCCGAGGTCAGCCCCTGTTCTGGTATCCTAAGAGTATTTCAGTACTCCTCCTGTTTTTCCTTATCTATTCAGCTAGGTGAATAGATTGACTCAACTTATTTCATTATTCTCTTTGGCACCATTAAAAGTATTTTAAGAAATGTGAGCATTTTATGCATCACAAACCCACTGAATACGCTCAAAAGATTATTCTGGGAGAGAACATTTCCCTGTATTGGAAGAAAACGTAGAAGGTTTTTTGATGTAGGTGTTGTTTGGGTTTGTTGTTTTGGTTTGGGGTGGGGTTTTTTTGGTGTTTTCTTTTTTTAAGTTGTGGGATAGGAATCAGAAACAAAATGTGACTGCAGCTACACTGACCAATTTCCATAATTTTTCTTGTAGTTTTGACATTTTAATAGCACTTGAAATTACTATTTATTTGCTATGGGGTTTTTTTGTTTCTTTTATGTGGGGATAAAAGCAGTAGTAATCAAAAGTGTCTGAATATATTACCAACTTTAGTGAAGTACTGCCTTTTTTCCCTAAACATTAATACACTTTAAAAAGAGACATGTGAATAGAAAAGATATAAAAACACTCATAAAGTCATAGAGTGGAACAGAAAATATTTTAGTTGTATTTTCCCCTGTTTTCCTATATCTGGTATGAACTTCATTTCTTATTCCTCTGGAATCTTTCTACCTCTTTTCTGGTATTCTCTGCAGTCTGTTCAGGAATAGCTGATTTCACAGTGAAAGACTGCTACAAATCAGATGATTATTTTGGGTAATATCTCAGAAATTAAAGAATGCTTAGCAACTAACATTGGGAAATAATTTTAACTCCAAAATGATCTTGTCTTCAAATGCAATTTACCTTGACAGTTTACATGTAAAGAAGTAGCACATCCTCTTCGATGTGGTAGTTCATTAGCACATCACATCCACAGAATCACAGAATCACACCGGTTGGAAAGGACCTCTGAGATCATCAACTCTAACCCTTGATCCAACACCACCACGGTTACCAGACTATGGCACTCAGTGCCACGTCCAGCCTCATCTTGAAAACCTCCAGGGACGGAGAATCCACCACTTCCCTGGGCAGCCCATTCCAATGGCTGATTACCCTCTCTGTAAAGAATTTCTTCCTAAAATCCAACCTAAATCTCCCCTGGCAGAGCCTGAGACCATATCCTCTTGTCCTACTGCTGGTTGTCTGGGAGAAGAGACCAACCCCCACCCGGCTACACCCTCCTCTCCGGTAGCTGTAGAGACTGATGAGGTCTCCCCTGAGCCTTCTCTTCTCCAGGCTAAACAACCCCAACTCCCTCAGCCTCTCCTCATAGGACTTGTACTCAAGTCCCTTCACCAGCCTGGTTGCTCTTCTCTGCACTTGCAGAGAAGCACCTCAATGTCCTTCCTGAACTGAGGGGCCCAGAACTGGACACAGCACTCCAGGTGTGGCCTCACCAGCGCCGAGTACAGGGGCAGAATCACTTCCCTGCTCCTGCTGCCACACTGTTCCTGATCCAGGCCAGGATGCCATTGCCCTTCTTGGCCACCTGGGCCATCTTTCCCTTTTAGCTTTTTTCATCAGCTTGCAGCTACATCACAGCCCTTCTCACCTCTCTCCTTATATAAAAAAGAGCAGACTCCAGAATCAGAAAAACCCTCCTCGAAACCTGGAGCTGCTTTGCAGAAACTGGTTTCCACTGGAGAAAGCCCTTCAGTTGCCATCAGGATCTTTCACCAACTAGCACTTAGGACTTACCACCTTTTCCACAAAAAATGGTTCTGGGCTCATTCTCTAAGAACAAATCCCACAAATCCAAGCCCAGCAGTTACACAAACTAAAAATGGAAATACAAAGAGCTCCAAGAATTGTCACCCCCCATTCTGTGCTGCCTTCCCTCCTCCCAAGTTACTAAAATTTATTTTGTTCCCCAAAAGAGTTGTTTTATTTTCTCAAAGTGTAGCACAGTAAGGACATTGCAGGGCTGCCAGCAAAGGCAATGCAGTAACACAAAACAAATTAACTATCTTAATATATTTACAACACCGGAGAGTAAACATTTGTAGAACAAAGAAGAATAAAATCATTTATCTTAGATATATATAGGGATTCAATGGTGGTGAGTGGCTCATTATGACACTAGCTGCAGTGAAAACAAAAAATTATTCTTTGAGAATTGATTATGTAGTCAAATACACAGCAGGAAAGTTGGGTAGGATATTCCAGTTTCAACACATGCTAGTTAAAACTCAGACTTGTTGAGGAATGGAAAGTGGCCATGGAAAGTGGCTGCATAAGAGAAGGAAAAAATTAACACAGCACTTAAAAGAAAAAAAAAAAAAAGAATTTGGATTAAGGTTACAGATGGAATGGTGAAAAAAAAAAAAAAAAGATAATGGAAGTGGCTGTAGACCTTTAGGGCATGATGAAAAAAAAAAAAGCATCTGCCAATGTTTATACAGCAGTTTATACATCTAACAGAGGCTTTTAAAGAGCCTGTATCATTGATTATATGGGATTTCAATTTCCCTGGAACTGACGCTACAGACAATGGTGTAATATCTTAAGGCAGGTTCATGTTTCTCAATGCAAAAAAAAAATGTGTTCCTGCACAGTCTGTTAAGCAGTTAAAAAGAGCAGAGTTCTGCAGAAATAATATGCCATGCTAAAGAGGACATGCATTAGGGAAACTCAGGGGTTCACTCAGTGTCCAGATCATCACACTGCAAGTTACTTGCAAGCAAAGAAATGGAATTTGTTTGCCTTTCAAAAGGCAATAAAAAATAGTGAAAAGCAGACACAGAAACATCAGAGGCCTTTCAAAGGAAACTGTGAACATGGGCGAGAGAAGTCTGACGTTACCTCCACAAGGAATACCTTCTAACAGCAAAACAAAGTGCTTTATTTTAATAATTTGCTTGAGGTCTATTTTTTCTGAGAATATACAACTTCCTGTTTCCTGATTATACTAGGTTCATCTCCCAGAAAGGAAGAATACCGATTCCGCAGAAAAAGGACTGAGGGCACAGCATCACTCAGTATTTTGAAAGATGTTTTCTCTCAAATTTTAATGTTATCTCACCTTAAATGCACATTCCTTTAGCAACCTTTGTATTTGGCTGTATTATGACTATGGTGCTCGATCTTGGGAGATCCTCTGCATGTTCTAAGTCCTGTTCCTTCATTCCAAGCCTTTTCTCTTTTGACTCAGAATACACGACTGCTCCAGAAAGTGGGATGCAGCCAGAGTCTCGTATTTCAAATTCCCCCTATAAACTAACAAAGTACCCAAAGTAAACCTGAAGATTCAAGTGGATACAGGAGCTTTGCATGGATCTTCTCAGCACTTTTGTTGTCCCGCTTAACACCCTACCAGAGTACACTGCTGAGCAGCACCGAGAGTTAGAACACAAGGGACATTCTGACCAGTTTCACTACATAAATTACAAACTGTGATAAGCTACCTTGGTCTGTGACAAGGAACACAAAAATTAAATGAAGCAATGTTTGTGTGACATATCTGAAGGAAAAGATCACTAGCTCAACCTTTGTCTTAATTATTATTTTTTTTTTAATAAGAAGGTTAAGAAGGAATTGATAAAATAGCATTTCAACTGAAAAAAAACTTGTAAAAGCTTGGACAACGACCCAACCCCGCACTGCCCATGTAGTTTATTCCCTTTTTGAAGTTATCATCTCTTGAAGAATTTCAACAGTTTTCACCTGTTAAACTCATTAAGAAATGGAATATCAAATATTTGTTCTAATTCCAGTGCAGCAACAGCATGACAACCATTCTTTCTAACTTTGAATACAGCCCACAATTCCCTTTTATTTTGGTGGGCTATGTCTTTGACAACAGAAGGCTGACACATCTTATCTGTTCCTCAGGATCCAGCCATAGCTGTCTAAAAGGACTTGGGAAAGTGTGCTATATCTTAGCCCATTGTCACAGGAAAAAATAGAGAATGGTTATTTAGCAACACTCTGAAAGATAAGGAGAATTAGTTTTTTGTCATACATAATCATGGCTTACACAATATATACTTCCAAAGCAAAGTTTGAAAGTTTTATATTGAAGATGTTCCTGGGGAAAATTTTTCATTGTCTACAGTAAGAAATAATTGTCATTTTGGTAGCCCTAAGACAACTGACAGATTTAGAATTTCATTGTGCACAGTTCCTTCCTTACAGAGAATAAAAGACAACCGTGCTAGATTTCTGGTGTAAAAAGGAAAAAAGGTTTAAGCTGATGAAACGACAATGCAATATTCAGGAGACAAACAAAAATGGAAGATGTGCAAAACAACCCGTAATAAGTTCTTCCCTAGATATTGACCATGTTTCTGAGCTGGACAGTGGGTGGATTCCATAAAGGTGTGTGATATGCAAGACCCAGCATGAAATTGCTTTTATTTATGCACACATAACAGAAGTATATACAATGGATTTTTATTGTTTGCTTCCATTCTTATTGTTCAGACTGGCAGAAATATGACTGTATTATTTCAAACTCGTAAGTGTGCATTAATAATCAAGGTCTGACCTCTCTGGAAAATGAAATGGGCCTCTGAATGTTAAAACACAAAAACTGCTACACTGTGTTAGACAGGAAGAATTGACAGGATATGATCTTTCCAACCTTTTGCTGAATAAATATGAACTTTGCTTATAAATAGATGCTTAATAGGAACTGTTAAACATTAGACTTTTCTTTAACAAAAGTCAATGTTTTCCTATAAAGCAATAAACCTCATATAGCCAAAGTAATCTGTATGGAGAAAAATCATCCCACTGTCACAAAACATCAGGCAATGCAAATATCAAAGGACACTTCTAAATGAAACATCCAGTTTCTTTTCTAAAGGCATGTTCAGCACATGCGACAGAACCCCTTTGTCAGAGCTGACAAAAGTAAGTTAAACTCCCATGAATTGTTATTCAGCCAGATTAGCAATGACTCTAAAATTATAGTTTGAGGCAATTTGATTTAATGATTGGATGCAATAAAATGAGCAAGGTTTCCACTTATTCCTCTGTCTCCTCTCACATTTCAACTCCTCTGCCCTGCTGCTATGCCATTTCCCCTCACTAACCTGGCTCTTGTCCTTCCAGCATCCTTCAATGCATGAATTAAATACACTAAAATGGCAGCAAACTGTCCTCTTGTTTCTCCCTCTCTGCTACTTTTCTCTCTAGGTAATGAATAAAGCCACATTAGCAGTTGTGAGTTATATCTGTCCAAAATGGGTCCCTGAAATCCAGAGCCAACAGAAGGTAAATAGTAAGTGCATGTAGTGTAAATGGGGAAAGAAAGGGGGGAAAATAAACCAAGGATGAAAAAGCCCTTCCCTCTCCATGTGAATGAGCTGTTAGTGGAACTGGTGTTACCAACAGGAGAAATTGTGCTGACAGCTTGGGGTGAATCAAAAAGACCAGGTAAGCAAGAGGAAAGGTAGCACTCAAATCAGTACTTTGTGTTAGAAAGGGAAGATGTGACAGGCCCGTGAAACAAAACAACTCAATTAACAGCACCTTTGCAACAGAGAGGGATCAGTAGGTTATGGTGGGCCACAGCACAAATGCTCCTATTGCTGCTCCAGATTTTTAATAAGCAACTCTTACAGATTTTACTTGAAAAGGTCTTTGTAGATCTCCCCTGAAGACCAAGGGTTAGATTTAGGAAATAGGAGGTCTGAAATCTGATATTTGTGAAAAATGCTCCCCCTAATAATGAGCTGTATACCCTTTCCTGATTATCTATATAACTACTTCCAGGATTTTGCCCATCTAGCTCCTTTTCCTATTTATTTGGATAGATTTCAAGAATGAAACCCAACACTCGGAAAGCATAAAGCACATAGCAATACAACAGAATGGCAATTCCCTCTCTTCAGCTGTAGCACCAACCACCACACTGAAGATGTGCAACAGGTAGTTAATTCTGTCTAATCTTGTATTACTATGCAAATAAGATATGCCAGAAATACACACACAGTATCATTCCCACAGGCTGATTTTAAACAAACTCTATTTAATAATAATTAAAAAAAAAAGTTAGAGTAAAAATAACTTTTAAAGTGAATGCTGTTATTAAACCATTAACATAAGGTATTCATACCTTATATGAATACTGTGGTGTTCAGACCTCAGTTAGAGAGCTTTGTATAATTCTGACACAGAACTGTCTGAAGAAGTCTTTCATGCAATATAGGTTGCCCTTAGCTCTGCACATGGATGTATTTAAAAGTTTAGATACTTTAAATAAGGCATGAGATTCTATTTGACACCATATTCCACTAAGGTTCCTCTTGAATTATGAAAAGTAACCTTACTTCTGCAGCGATATAAACCTATGAGCAATTGCTAAGATACTTGTCAGATAACAAATATGGCTCCTTCAAGAGTCATATTGATTCACATAAAACGTAGAGATCGGAAAATATTAGGAATTAATCAATATTTTAATTTCTTTAGGGCCTGTATCATAATTCCTATTTAAATAATTAAAGTTAAACACGGTCACTGAAATTTGATAAAAAGTGGTAGGAAGAACTCTCAGTGAATTTGATGCCAACTGTACTTCAAACCCATTGCAGTTCAATACAATTCTGTACTTAGGATCAGTAAGTCAAAATCTAAAAAGGCTGTAGCACATGAAGACAGTGTAATGACACCAAAAGAAATGGGCCAACATTTAAATTGTTGATAACTCAGAAGCTCTTAGAACTATGCGGCAAGTAACTGAATGGCCACTCTGAAAATCTGGAGTTCATGAAATACTCCAATCTAATATTCACAACATTACTTTTATTTACATGAGTTTGGGGTGTTTCTAGTTAAAGGAACCTCTCCCCTCTCTTTCTACCATGTGGAAACAGACACTACTACGAGCAGCCCCTGGGTACACGTTGGGATATCTGGGATTTAAAAATATGTGTGCAGCATAGCTGAAATGAGACATGGTAATGCAGTGGGTCCTTGTCAGCAAGGTTGGTTGGCTAATTTGAAATACCTTTAAGAGGGTCTGATTTCCAAAGGTAGGTGCTTAACACTCTCTAATTGGAATCACAGCTCTGAGATGGGTTTTGGTATAAACAATCACACCCTAGAAATACCAGTTATTTCTGAAAAAACATCTCCCAAAACCATACTGTCTAAACTTTGTTTCTGCTCTCCCTAGCAAATGACCACTCTGTAGGGAGGATTCATTTACAAAGCACTTCTGGGGGGATTCCTCTCCCCGTTTCAGGGATCACAGTCACCCATAACCACCTCCTCTACAGTCAGTGAGAAGTGACAGGTAAATTGAGAGAGCAATCCACCCCATGGTCTCAGATTTTCTTAGGCTAGGACTGATTATTCTCTCTAGAAACCTCTCAGCTAAATGAACTAAACAAATAACTTGAGAAAGGAGTGATGAATGTGGAAAAACAGTGTCTTTCATTAAGCCAGTTAATAAAGATGGAAAAAGGAGCTCAGACACACAAATCCTTCATGTTAAATAAATACTCAATTTCATCATAAGTAAACAAAAGCACTGTAAATCAAAGATTGTTGAAGATCAATAATTAACATACCTAATATATTTATTTGCTGGAAAGTTGTCATTCAAATTTCAGTTGAGCAATATTTCTTTAGTGAAATACCAAGTGTTAAAGAAAAAGTAGGGGGGTTGGAGATTGGATGTCCTTTGGGGTGTTGGGATTTTTTTGCTGTTTAGGGTTTTTGGGTTTTGTTGTTAATATAAAGGTACTGAAAAATCATAAGTTACCTCATAGAAACACCATTTATTTACGTCACTTAGTTTTCAAAAGATACATCAGCTTTCACTACTCAAGATTCATTAAAAAAACTCCATCCCCTTCACTGATGGTTAAAAGCTGCCTTGGTCCCTTTGAAAAAGTGCCATCTCTTGAATATCTGCGACTGTTGCTTGAGTTTATCCAGTTTCAACTTACGCTTGAAAAGGCTTGCTTTGTAAGACAAAGCTTTTTCAAAATTATCTCACAGAAGCCGGCATAGATGTGTGTAAGAAACATACTAAAAAGGAAGATGACAGATGACCACTTGCTTCACTTTGTTAACGCAGACAAGGAATAAATGCAAAAAATACCTTAAAATAAAAGGTCTCCACAGCACCCATGACATGGAGAAAAAGTCAGCACTGCAGTTCCTCTGGCCCCTCTCCTACTGGCTGGAAAGGAAAGGCCAGTTCTATCTCCCCCTTGGGATATTCAGTCAGCTGCTCTTTACACCCTCACACCTCTTTGCAGCCTGAGTTTCTACAGTGAGAGGATCTCCTCTAGGAACCTGTTCCCAAAATGGTCTTTTAGCACAAAATTCATCCCTTTGAAGGCCACTGTGGGAAGAGTACATATACATTGTGCATGTCTCAGAGTTTACAGTAGAAATGACTGAGGAATGTTGTCTAAGATAGATATCATTTAGTCACAAAATTAACTGAGATAGGTTGAAGGGAAATCAATTCACACCAAGAAAACTATGGGTTTTTTTCCACTATGATGGTACAAAAGGCACAAGGGTGGGATATCTCTTGGCTCAGAAGGTAGAAAAAGGTGAGGAGAAATTCGACAAGCATCAATGGGTGGGTGTGCAGCCTGTAAAAGTTCTGATAAGGTTGGATCTGCATCTTGGAAAAAGGGTAAGTCCAACAAGTCTTTTTGGTGATCAGGCATTAATTGACACTGCTCCCTGATTCTAGGCATTTCTCTTTTTCCACGTGTGAAAATAAACACATGCTAAAACAATGAGTTTCATGGAGAGAATCACAAAGAAAGACTACTCTGTAAGAGTTCTGGATTATACCAGGCTACAAGAACTGTTACCACGAAATGAGTTTGGCTTTTTAGAGCCCTTCTGATGTGAGAAAGCAAAGTGAAAGCAGAGAACCACAGTTTCATAGCTGCACACACAGTAGTAAGACAAATGAACAGTGAAAGACTCGTAATTTCTTTTGCTTAGTGACTTTACTGTCTGCTGTCAAGACTGCAATAGCTATTAGGCGTTTACCATTTTCAGCTTTGTATGTTTTAGGTCTTTATTTCCCCAGATGCATTTCTTTAATCTCAACTGCTGTCCCGGTGGATGTATTCTGAACAGAATTTAAAACTAATAAAGTAAGAACTTTTACATCATGATATAAGAGAATATAAGATTTTCTGTAAATATTTGTTTATGAAAATGTCTCTCATAGGTACAGCAGCATATTAGCTGCCAAGACACTTGACAAATCAAGATGTATATTTACAGTTAGGGTAAGACATTAGAATAAGCAATAAACAAATCACAGGAATATGAGCCATATGTGGGGGAAGACTGAAAGTGAATGGTTACCTGATACCAAACGATTTAAAGCTTTCCAGCTGTAAGGCATAACTGAAGGTGTGTTTCATTGAATGTGTGTGCCTCTCAGAAAATAAATTACTTCTGCAGGCATGATTTCAGCAGTGAACAAAGCTTGCTACCTCTGGACACAATGCTTAGTGCCCCTCTCCTGCCCCACCAGCTGCCCAAAACCTTGAAAGCCAGAGCTGAGATACCACCAGTTACTGTCCCCATGAGCCACCCGTCCTTCAAAGAGACAACAAAAATAAAGTAGAGCAAAGTTCTTTATCTGTACATAACTTTTAGCTCTACTGACACTGAGCAGCTGAGTTAGCACTCTTGGGCGCTAAAATTCTTTTCCATACTCAGAAATGTACACAGGGGGTTAAACCTAGGAAAAAAACCCCATCACCTATTTCTCAGATGAGTATCCTTGTCTTGCCTTCTTCTTCACTTGAGAAAAAAAAAAGAACAAACCTGACACTCATCAAGTTTCAAAGGTGGAAAACAAGGTCAGATTCTGATAGTATGAGACACGATACTCTTAAAAAGTGAAAAGGGGAGAAAGATGAGAAAAAGACTGGCACCTGTAGCTTCTGCTGCTCATGCTTTGTGGTCACAGTCTGACAGATTACAAATGTACCTGGCCAAAAGCCCAACTCATAATGCATTTGTTCTACTTCAGTCAGGCTAAATGATGTATAAATTCACCCCAGTTTTCAAACCCTGAAACACAGTTTCCAGACTTTAAAAAGAAAAAAAACCCCTTTCTACATTCTTTTTTATAACCAAAGTTTTACATTTTCACGCAAGTTTCCATCCCCCACAACCTACATTTGGAGCGTCTTAAGATGTTGGTCTTCTGGGCCCAACAGTGGGAATATTTATGAAGTCAGGAATTTAAGAATTCAACATTCACAAGCACAGGAAGGTGGGCAGATACTGCAATCCAGTATTTGGCCATCTGACAAGGTCACCTACATGATATGAGCCGGGAGGTGGTAGGAATTATGTAGTCTCCTTGAAAATTGAAATCCTCTGTCTATTTTTACCTGGTTTTGATAAAATTACCCAAACAAATTCATCAGTATCCACCATGCAGTCCAAACGCACGACCTCTGCTGCTTCTTATTTCTCATTCTGACAAGATGCAAAGCTCCGGGTCCTTCATCTGTTCTGTCACAGCTGGCCATAAATCTAACACACATTACCAAACATGTTTATGTCAGAATACTTACCTAGAGTGTCCAGGGCACTGCACAAGTCTTTAGTAACAAACCAAAACTGAGCAAACCTTTAGGTATACAGGTGGATAGTTCTAGTTTTCCCAAATATTTCTGCAGTACACAGTTCATGCACATAAGCTACAGGGCTATTAAATGAATTTAAAGGTATTTTCCAAAATTATTTCTACTGCACAACCTACATTTTTCCTTTGGAGAGCAATTTATCTTCTATTTTCCCTGCACAGAGGTGCTGCTTGATGTAGCAGCAGAATTTTGAGCACTTGCCATTCTTTCTTTCCAGATGTCAAGCACATCTCCATTATTTTCACCATATGTGAATTAAATAATCTTTTTTTTCCCATTTTCCCCAAACATATGGAAAGCTTTTGCAGACTGTCATACTCACTGTCCCCTGAGGAAGGAATATGTTTTTAAAAAATCCTGTTTGGTTTTGGATGTGTCCTTAGACTTCGTATTTAATAATTCACTCCATAAAACTCACTGTATTTTTGCAAAGTTTAAAAATTTAATCAGTTAAGGTCCAGAAGAACTTGTGTGACTCCTTATATACAATCCTCTAGGTAAACTCACACTACAAACAAATCCTGTAAGAGAGAGGTTTCTTTCATGGTTTTAACAGAAGAAGAGAAATATCACTTTAATAAAATCCTTCACTGCAGCAAAGAAAGCTCAGGGAAAGATCATTGTTATCTCAAGCCTGCTTTGGACAAGAGTAGCATCTTCTGGATCATCTCAAGATCATCTTTAGGACATTTTGGGAATAACAGCTGTTATGAACATCCTATTTCCTCCCCTCAAAAGAATCTTAGTGAATGAAGGAAACTGGTTTAAATTGCAGATTCAAAATTGGCAGAAGTCTGTAAGCTACAGTTAGTAACTGCAGGGTCCTACATAATTAAAAGCTTAATTGTGTTTAATTAATACTTCATTGCCTTTTTTTGAAAGACACCTGTTCGTTCAAATATCACTTTGATTTACTTGATGAAATATTTCCTCGATGTATGTGATTATTTGATTGAACTCATATAATGGACAGGAAAAAGATCTTGGCAGTATAAGAAAAAAACCCTTCTCTTACAACGCAGAAATCATAAGCAGTGGCTTATGATCCACACAGACACAGATCTGAGTAAGCAGAACCCCTCTGAAATGACTTGAACTGTGCCTGCAGCAAGGCAAGGCTCTCACATCTCTCAGCAAGTTCAAAATGGCAGCTTTGGAAGAGCAGGGTGCTCCAGTTCCGGGGAAGGACAGTACATGATGATAGTTGTATTTCAATCCCATTTCTCACTCCACCACTTCCTAAAATATTTGACCTATGAGAGTAACGAATTATTGTAATTTTTTTTAATTTTATCATTTAAACATTGTGATTGCCCATTGAATAGAGGGGGTTTTAGGCTTCAAAGACATATTTTTAGTGCCAAAAATACTTAATTAGGAGTGCTGTAGCAAAGATAGTATGCAGGTATTGATTGCAATTCTGTTACTGGATGCAAATACGAACATTTCCAAGTTTAGAACTTGCTTTTTGAGTTAAGGGGGAAGAGAGTGTTGCTACTGTTTCTTTGCTTCATGACACATCTGTTCATTGTTTCCATCTATAACAAAATATCCAGATCTGCCAAACATTTGGTTTCAAAGAAATTAAGACCAAAAAAATTCAGCTAAATGCTCATTAAAAAAAAAAACAAAACAAAACAAAACAAGTTTTTAATTTAAATTGTTGTAGGAAAATTAAAAAGTCATATGGAATTTTCCATTTAATTTCCTTAAAATTAGCAAGGTTTCTCCTGGCAATGCACTGGGGTTTTACACTGATTATTTGCTGACACTGCTGTTGAGTATTGCGCTATCATTCTTTCAATTCTTGATTGCTACAGTACTTGTCATACTATCTTTTATTCACATGCTGCTGTAAGTTATTTACAACAGAAAAGGAAAACTGATAATTTGACTCCTACTGTAAGCACGAGATCCTTAGCTGTCATAAATCAGCTGATACAGACCTGCCAAAGCATGTCCCAGAGAGAGTTTGGGATTTAGCTGAGAGGCTTGGGGGTTTTTTTAAACATTTAAATAATCTTTTTCCACCGAGCAGTTTTCATTTATTTACTAGATGTCACCCTAGTCATTTTGGGTTTTGAATTACTAATACGGCTACTAATTCCTGGAGGACACAGATACTCCATTAGGTGCTGATTTGAAATCCAGCTGAGAGATGTTTGTAGAAATCGATTTAAAGGAAGCACAAAAGGTATGACTTCGGCAGCTTCCTAAAAAAGAAGACTGACAGATTACCTTTTAAGAACATTTGGCTTAATATCGATTACTCCTTGGACTGTTCAATTAGGCTTCTAATTAGGATTGATTTGTTGTGTCCTTAGCAATGAAAGCAAAGATGGCACCTGAGAAAAATAAAAGGGTTAGGTTTTTTTTTTAATTAACGTGAACATACGCGCCCTTTGAAGCCAGCAAAACCTTGTTGTATCCTACAATTCTTTCTGTTGACACACACACACGCACATACACAACAAGCTGTTTCAGACTCAGACCACATAAATGCAACCAGGTGCATCTTAGAAACCTCCTAATGTGATTCAGACTATCTGAACAGAAATCACTAGAAAACATTGTTGCTTTTTCATAGTGCCTGAAAGGACACCTCACACATCCAGAAGGAAAAAAGAGGAAAGAAATTACCAGGCCATTGATCCCCATGACACTGGAAACTATTCTTTTTTTCAGTTTTGTGTCCTGTTGCTTGCAGCTATCTCATGAGAGAGTTAAAATTCTCATGCCAGGGGAGTAAGATTTCACAGTAGTTCCTAAAGAAATTTCCACTCTTGTTCCTCACTTCTGCACATCTATTTTGAAGCAACTATTTCTGCCTCAAGCAAGTTCCTTACTCAGAATAGGAGACAGGGACTGGCCTGTGAGCTCTATCACTTACTCAGCTGAAAGCAGGGCCATGTGCAGGACTTTGAACTTCCACAGGTTTTATCCAGACTAGAGAGTGTTTAGCACTTACTTCAGGTGCCACTTCCCTCTCCCAAACTAGACATCAGTATTATCATCAATGTCTTTACTGACCTTGACACTGTCCTCAAAGATTCTCTCTTCTAAATGATTTTTTTTGGCCCTCCTGTCACAAGTTACTAAATTCTTTAGCTATGGGGAAAATGAAGAAGCTGAGTCCTGTCTCCAGCTCCCTGCACCACAATTACCCATCTGTCTCACTGTCTTTGCTTGGTAATCCCACTATGGTGACATTAATCTGTCTTCCAGCTGCCTAGAGGCTGTGAACCGAGTACCACCTTTTCATTTAAATTCTTCAAAACCAAGTCCCCACAAACCTCAGTCAGTGGTGGGTTCTTTCACTGCCTCAGTGTAATCTTCCTGGATATGCACCGACATCAAAAAATGGCACTTACTACTCATTATTAATGTATATCTACAGTAACACAGTGACATCAATGCACATAAAACTGATTCTGAATGCATGAAAATGTAAGCACTTATTCATAGCCACATTCATTCGGGTCCCTTCCAATTTTGAAGTATACTAATATTCCTGTGGTGACAGAAATTACTGCTATCTTGTGACATCTTGAGAGCTGGTTAATTGACTTTGTACTGGCAGGTAAGTGCCATTAGCTTAAGATGAGGATCCACTAATTGTGCAAAATAGTCAACTGAAGTAAGTAGCTTTTTCTTCCTGAAGTACTTAAAAGCAATTCAGGGATTTGTTCTCCTTAATGGCAATAACATTTGTGTATTCAGAGCAGAAGTGGAGCCTGTCTCTGTCTATTTGATCTTATAATTGGATCAGGTAGGATGTGCTGAGCCACAGTCTATGAACCAACCTCGACCTGACTTAAATCCAAAATCAAAAAAAATTCTCATTTTATGTGCTCACTGAATCTCATTTACACCTGCTACAGAGAGATTCCAATAATCTCAGGTAAACTTTGGAAACTCTTTATCTCTCTCACTAGCTGCTGTAAACATTATTCTTTAAAAGCTAATTTCTATGTCACTGTACTGAGCATTAAGGTCTGACTGCACCACTACAAACCAGGCAAGGTTAATCTGTCCTATTATTTATGCTTTAGGAGCTAATCAGACTGTGGAAAGCTAGCAGTTTTCTGTATCCAAGAAAGAAGCAGACAAAGCATACAAATTTTTAAATTATTTCAACAGTGATATTTGTTTCTACATTTTGGAATGAACCTGACAACTATCTCACAGGTAACAGTCCAGTAGGTACGGTGTTGTGAACCCCTGCTTGTCAGTGCTCACCAATGTCACTAAAGTCATAGCAAAATCTTTGGGATTCTACTGATCTGGACATCACTACCTATGATTTCTATAGAAAAATGTAAAGTAACTTAACAAAACATAGAAAATAAGGACTTAAAAATATTTAGAAAACAGGAGGCCCCAGTAGGAAAATCTCTACAAGCACCCAGGTCTACAAGTGAAAACTGAACATGATTTTTCAAGAATTTAAGGAATCAACCTCATAGTAAATCTTTCCCTCAAACCTGGAAAGGGGTTTTGGGGTAAAAGAAAAAGTTCTTTACTGTTTTAAACGGGATTAGTTTAAAGGGAAGTGGATGGAGCGTGTGCATGTAGGACTGGTATTCTTAAAATCATGGACTATGATTCCTTTAAAGAATTGTCACTTCACTTCAGTTGCAGAACAACCAAAACCTAACAGACATGCTGGGATTCTCATGCCTCTATTAAAAAAATGAGCACCACTCTAATGCTTAAAAGATCATTTCGACTAGGATTTGGATTCCGAGATCATGAGAGAACAATAGGAAAAGCACAAACCTTTGTTTTACTGGGTCAAATTTTGTCTGGGGTGAGACAAATTAAACATTAGAACCATGAATGAAACGATTTAGTTCTCAGATCAATAACAGAGTTGGAGCTTGAGCTCCAGCTGTATTCTCATTGCCCGCACTGCTAACCACAGGTTTTGTGGATAAAACAAGCACCAGCAGTCACAAAGGGAGGAGTAAGTGCCCCTGCTGGTGTTCTGCATAGTGCTTCTCACTCACTTTCTTTTGGAAAGTGGATTAATCTAAATGGATTCTGGCCTGATGATTCTCATTACTGATTCATAGTTATTCAGGCTGCCTCCAATTATGACTTGAAATCCTCTCCAGGGGATGCAAAACTCATGTAAAACACTTGCTCTACTAATGCACCCTACATCTGACACACAACTTTACAAGACAAGGGCAGACAGAGACCAGGCATTATTGCAGCCTTTCTCCATTTCCTAAATTTTCACTTCTGACAACATGCTCTCTTACCTACTCTAGGAGTTTTTAAAGTCTCTGGATTAGTTCCTCCTCATCAGAGGAGGAGCTGTGATGTCATCTCTCCAGCACATTAGAGTCAGTCATTCACTCACTGCAAAACTCAGCATCACTTACTTTATTGTTCAATGAGAGAGAGCATGGAGTGCTGTAGAAGCCTAAATGTGTTCTGAAATGAACCTCAAAGGGCACAGTGTTTACAAACTAATAATTCTTATCCCTGGAGCAGAGTGGTGCAAGAGTCCTGGACAAATAGCAAATTGGTTTCCAGAACAGTCTAACAACTGACTGTCACTTTGAACAGCCCTCAGCACAGCTGAACACGAGGTAGAAAACATGCTGAAAAGAAAGAAAGAAACAAACAAAAAAGAATTGAGAATCGGCTGTGTTTGAACTTCATTTTTAAGGCAAACCTCTGCTTAAAAAATAAATGGCAAAATGCAACCCCAGAAACCAGGACATACTTTATCTTTTATAGGAAAGCAAAAGCCAGGGGCATCCATTTTCAGGCACCCCCCTCCCCAATTAGATGTTTTTATAATTAATACCTACTGGTCTTTTGTACATGAGAAACAGGTTTAAGAATTAAAATCTCATTAATTTGCCCAGTAGCAAGAGGCCCAGGTGCTGTACAAAGTTGGTACCACTCTGAAATAGAGGACAGCACACGCACCACCCTTCACTTGAGCAGTGTAAAGCGGGTCAACACCACGGTGCCATTTCATCAGTCCACTTAACTCTGACGGAGTGTCAGGCTGGAGAAATGGAGAAGTGGAAGGAGAAATGGAAAGGAGGCAGTCTGTTAAATTGGTATGGAAGTGGAGGAAGCCAGCTTACCCTGCTCTGTGCTCTCAAACCAAAGGTTGCCTGAGTCAATGCCTGCAAACAGAAGGGTCCAGTCTGGAGTCCTGCTGGCAGTTCCCCATGTACCATTTATACAACGGCCTGCCTACAAATGTTGTTTATAAATATTGGACGAATCTGCTTTGAAACAGTCTGATCAAGGAGTTTATGCAACAGTCAGGGTGCCAAGAGACTGCAATTCCATCTTTTTCTTTACTGCTTATCAGCCAGTCAGCTGCACAAAAGCCATTTTAATTCTGTGACTCTTACTGCTCAAAAAAAAAAAAAAAAAAAAATTATGTTCAGATTTCAGCCTTCTCCAACCAGGATTTACCCCGAATGCCACCATCCCTCAAAAACTCAGACCACCTTGAGGATAGCCAAAAAAGCAATGTGAACCTGGGCCAGGATGTGTGATGAAGTCCAGCAGGGCACATGGACCTGAGAGTCTCCAGGTAGAATGGTTAAGCCACTTGTAAGGAATGAACACTGTTCAGCTCTGCAGCTACACTCTGGACCTGGATTTCATCTATATCATAACCACTTTGGAAATCACTACGAACTGTGAGTACCAGGGTTACCCTGGAAGGGCACCCTCTCAAAGGACCACAAGGACCAAATGTCATCTGTGAAACCGTGTGACAAGCAAGCGTTCTGATAACATAACTCTGACAGTGGTTTAGTGTCTGACAAAAAAATAATCCAGCCAAAAATGATGGCATTCTTTTTTTTTTTTTTTTTTTACAAGATGCTGTGTACTTGTAAATGCATAAATAGCTTGCAAAAGTATCATCTTGGGGTTTCTCAGTTTCTCATAGATCCTGGATTTTCTATGACTCACTGAAACTATTTCTCTCTGTGAATGGCATCCATTACACGACTGGATGCGCTGGTCCCTGAAGTAACAGGGCTAGGATGGTGAAAGAAAAGTTGCCTATTTTGAAGAAATGCATTTGTCCTTATGATTCACACAAGTCAATTCCTTCTGAGAACATCCAGTACATCCTGAGCATGCCTCAACCACCAAACCTCCTATTAAAACATCACTTACACGCTCCACAGCTTCTTTTAAATTATCCTCCTATAAAAGATCATGCTTCAAAAAAAGAAGAAAAACCACCCCAAACCTTCTTAAGATTCCTGAGCAATTACCTTAAAAGCATTTATTGCTGAAGGAAGTGCTATTGATTTTTGCTCATCAGCTTTCAGCACATGAACAGTACAGCAAAAGAAGAATTAAATTTAGCTGCCTAATTATGAGGGGTGCATGGAATTACCAGAAAACCATGCAGCAGCTCATTTTGGGGGCAGATATTGCAGACACATGGCATTTGGCAGCTTGAGTTCAAACTTACACGTGTCTGTCAATAACAGTCTTTCAGGTTCTCCCCACAGTTGCAACATGCTTTTTGCATGTCATACCACGTATGCTACATTGCTAATATAGCATACAAATAACAACATGCTACTGGTAAAAGCTGAAAACTGCCTAACAGAAGCATAACTAACTAGGCCATATTTCTGAAAACTTTAAAACTTAATCACATTTAGTTCAAGCCTGGAGTACAGAGATTAAGGGTTTATTTTTTTTTAATTATTATTTTTATTTATAAAATAGTAAATTCTTCCTTAAATGAAAAAAAAAAAACCATCCAAACTGAAAAAAATTATTGAGATAGTAATTTAAATTCTAAACAATTACTTTCTCTGTGCATCCATCATTGATATTGGGAAGGAAATTAAAAAGTTGATTTGTTATTTCAAATGTGATGTACTTGAAGCCACGTCCAGGGTTCTTAATGCAAGTGCATTAAAATTTGCTCCCCTTAATATGTTTATAGACAGGTTTCAAACAGCTGAAGAAAAAAATGGCCATAGAAATAATTAAATGTAATAAGAAAAAAAAAACAAAACACTAACAAATTCCAGTATCAATCACAGAAGCACAAAAAATTCATCTGCCAAATCATCCTGAAAAGCAGACAAAAAGACCTGGAACATATTGAGATTTAAGCCAATGCATCTGGCACACAAAGCTTGCCACTGGGCAGAGAAATATGCATAAGGATCTGACTAAAATAATCCCTCTAATAAACACTACTTAAAATTGGAAAATTTACAGGACTTAGGAATAGAGAGGACAGAAAGAGTAGCCAGCAAGAGCTTGATACAGTAGTCTTTTTTATGCTATAAGCAGCTCATCTTCTCTCTCAGAAACCCCTTATTTTAAAATCTTTACAGTAAAATTTGATGGCCACACCTGTATTGCCAAGATAATTGTAAGGCACTTAGCCATGCAGACTAAAACCTCAGAAAGAAAGCACTGACACAAGTATTGCCTGAGGATATCAAATATGGTGAGAGATTCAGAGGCACACTGAGAAGATTAAAAACATTCCTCCTGGTATTTTTTTGCTTAGCTTTCAAATGCAAGAACCCACGGATTCGAGCATTTCTTGTGAAGCAATTGACTTGCAGCCAAATTAACCCCAGTTTGGGACGGAAAGCGTGGCAGATGCCAGTACCTTTTCTACTTGAAATATTAATGAACTTCGCTTCCATCGTAAGTTTTGTTCAGGATGGCCACCGTGGATTTAAGAAGGGGAGAATGTACCATTGAGGGATTCCCATGGCATTCATTTTGATGCCACTCTGGACATACCACCGCTGACTTTGATGGAGTCACTCTATTTTGCACAGGTGTAAACAAGAGATAACTCAGTTTCATACACTTTGGGAACTATCAGTTTTCACATCTACGGTAATCAAACCCCGTTTCTTTTGCAGTAGGCAGCCCTTTCCTATCAGCACTTTTGCAGTTGACTAGTTTGACACCTGCTAGTGACAACTTTGAAAATGATCCACAAAGCCAGCAGGTGGGCACTTGGCAGATTTATACTCACTGCTGTTGCAAGTAACAGCCAGAAACAAAAATCAAAGCAAGCGGCAAGAAACAGAGTTATCACACTCTTTAAAATGTGTATAATTAGTTCCACAGAAATAAAGAAAAATGTATTTTCTTCTATGAGCAATTTTGGTCAAAGGAAATAAAAACTGGGCTTGGCTATTAGAATTTAATTATAATAACAATTAATAACAATAACAACAATAATAATAACAACAGTAATATCATCATCTATTGTTGAATGTTTATTACAATATGGTTCGATCTGATGCCTGATCCCATGTCAGTTGGTTGCTGTGAATATTATGGCACAATGTAATTACATTGTTCAACACTCTTGGAACTGCTTGAGATGTAAATATAAGATGGGGACTTGAAGAGACAGTGGGGAGACAGAAGCTCAGAAGTATTAGCCCCCAAAAGAACACATTTTAGACTATCCAGTCATCCCCTAAAACATACTGTGCTGCCAGCTTTACTTTGCATACATACATTTGGAAGTAGCTTACTAACACTGATACCTGGGAACACTGTTTATTATACGACCTGTTTCAGTGCGTTGTTTATGGAGACACTGACAAAGCTCCTACAAAGCCTCCAGCAGCAACTCGCATCTTGCAGCTGAAGATCAATGAGCTGTCACACTGGCCGAGCCTGTCCCTTTCATCAGGATATACCAAGTGGCATCCTAGTGCTTCCACAGCTGATTTTTCCACGGTAGTAAACAGTATTCTTTATATAGTACAGGGCTGAAAAAAAGATTGCCAAAGAGAGAGCGAGGGTTACACAAAAGTAAGCACGTTCTGGTACAACTAATTTTTTATGTATTCATGTTTCTGATTTCCACTGAATACTCTAAATTTATTTACAGTTTTCCTATGTTATTACTGTAAGAACCTATTACACATTACAAAGCTTGATTCAGCATTAAAAAGGATGGCCCCTAACTTTGCTGCAGACATATAATTTGAGAGTCTATTTCCCCTTTCATGTGACAATTTCTTTATAAGGGACATATCCCTTTATTAAGCTCTTCCAAAACAACCACAGGAAATAATTATTGTGAGGCATAAAGATGTGAAAATTGTCTAGTTGTCAAATTCCTTTCATTTTTCAAGCACTGAAGTCCATAATTTTTTCTTTGTTAATGATGATTTTCAGGTAGATCCATTGGGGATAAAACAGATAGTGGCATGAAGAATGAACATCCAGAGACCATGTTCTATGAAGAAAGCCTGAAAGCTCTAGCATTGTTTAGCCTACAGAAAACACATTTAGAGAATATATGATAACAACCTTCAAATATATAACAAACTGCTGCAAAGATAAATTGTTTTCCATCTACGCAGTGGATATGACAAAAACAAAGGTGCTAAAATTTCTAGTCCTACAGAGACTGATATTGGGATGCTGAGAAAAAATCTATAATGGTAAAGCTGAAGAAGCGCTGCTCTGTATTTCCTGCAAACTCTGTCTAGATGAAAAACTTCTGTGTGGAATGACACCAATCCAGTTGGATAAAGTCAGTGTTGTTGAGCTTTTTCTGAATCAATGTGACTGTAAGGTATTTGATAAACTGTTTTGCAGAAAATGGACACAATATCTTTCATCAAAATCAAGTTCAGATTCCAGATGTTTCTTACACAATCATTTATAATTCACCCTTTCTTCCCTACTCACTTTCTTTTTAATGTGTAACAAATGTGCAAGATTGTACCTTTTTAATGTGTAACAAATGTGCAAGATTGTACCTTTTTAACCTTATACTACAATAGTTACACTGAAATCTTATGGACTACCAGTGGTAGAGTGAATGACCTTTTGATACCTTTAGAATTTTTCAGCTGGCTCTAATTCTAACCTGCTTGCTGATTCAGAAGCAAGAGAAGAATCCCTCATGAATCAGCTAAATTACTCTCTGTGAATAATTAATTTAGCATGACTATAAAACTACACTTTTTAAATAGACAGAAAACAGGTCTTAGAAAATGTAGGTGATGAAAAGTTATCAAATAAATACTTATTTCCTGACCAGATGGATTCTAAAGCAGAATTCTTGGATTCAGCCAACTTTCTGCTGGGTCTTTGTGGATAAAAGGATCACTTATGGACAAAGAATGAGTCTCTTTAAAAAACAAAACTATAAGTAGCAGCTTTCAGTCCTTACTAGTCTACAAGCTGTCAAAATTCCTTCCTAGTTAAGGTCCTGTGGCATCACTAGCAAATGCCAGCTCTTGACTAAGGCCTGTCTAATGATTTAGATCTCTGACCTTCACCAGAGCCTGACTATCACTATGTACCTTTGGCTGCAGGTAGAGAGACACAGTGAACAATGACTTCAGAAACACTCGAGTTCTGATAGGTTTCAGCTTTGAAACAAAATCAATGATAAGGTTCTAGGTTCCTTCCTGATCTCAGCATGGAAAAAAATATCTTAACAGTGAAATTCAGTTTTACTCATCAATCATATACCTTATTTTAATGGGGTTTCTCTAATTTCCCTCATTGTAGATGGTGCTGTGAAGATATCTAAAAAATGTGGAACTTTCCTGTGGAAATGCCTGTGTTTTAGAACAGAAGTCACTCATCACTCAGTTATCTTAGGTATAAATAGACACAGTGAAAGGACTCTGGTGTAAAGTTAACCAACACGCAAGATCATACCGGGGTCTTTTTAACCTCCAGTAATAATGAAGTATTTTGATGGCTATGCTTCAGTGCTAATTTATAATTAACTTCAGATGCTTCTTTGATCTTCCTGATATATTTTCTTTCCATTTTTCCTATCAAGAGTCTCCACACAGTCTGTAATTATGCCTCTTAGTGTGACCATAACTTTAGGTAGACGCATTAATATAAGCTTTGGGAAAACATCAGTTAAACCAAAACAAGCCCTTTACCTCCGAGCTGGAGTATTGCCTGAAGCACTGCTGGTTAAAAATGCAGTATTATATAAAGCTCATAATAGCTTTGCCATAAAAATAAAAGAAGGATTCTCAATTCTAGGTAATGGATGACAGAAGCAGTAAAGCTAGCACCCGACCAATGATCCACGTATTAAGGCATTCAGAGCATCAATATCACGACACTACAAAATGCAAATGTCATGTTTTATTTCTGCCTGGGCTCCTCATTCTAAAGAGAAAGATATTCCAATATTTCGACATTTTTCTGAATGATGAAATATTGAACCAAAAAGATTTTTTAAAAGGCGCTAAAAGCTATTACAATAATAGAATGATACAGACAAACCTACCTGAAGCAACAAATAAATACATAATGCAAGGGAGCAGAGCAGTACAACTCATTTCCTCAGCTAAAGGAATGATCAGTAACTCTCCAACGACAAACTCTAATCTCATATTTTCAACAAATAAATAAGACATGCATCAGGGATAATGAAAGTGAGATCCTTATATTACACACTTTCTGTCTGAGCAACATTAAATGGAAATTGCAACAGGAGCGGTTGGGGCAGTTCTTTTGTAAACATATCAGCCTGCAGGCACAAATTGGGACTGGTATGACTTCTCCAGTCCTGAAACTGCTGTTTCACTAATACACTACTCCAAAATCCAGGAATAGCCACAATTCTGCAGGCATAAAATATGCTTTATACCAAACATTTCATTCCCCAGGCAGAGAAATTCTGACTGCTGTAGAGCACTAGCACTAACTTGCGGCATGGATGAGTATCCTTGCACAAAGGTATCTGGTTGGTTGGAGGGAACAAAAGTGGGGAGGTTAGTATTACTGTAACTCCAGTTACATCAGTACCATCTTCTGGTGAACAAAAGTTTTAGGAAAACTAAGTTTCCAGATGTGTTTTGTGATGTCATTTCAAAAACTTATGTTTGTTAACTAACTGCTAAACAAGTTAGCAGCACAGGTACATACTAATCCTGACATACTGCATGATGAACTTCTTCCAATAACCCAACCTCCCCACTCCAGGACCAATTTGTTTCAAATCAATAATTGTGACAGCACTTGAAACATCCATGAATCAACCTGTGGGGCTTCAATAAAAGGATAACTGCAAGGTGCCTGTCACTTGTGTATTTTTACCGAATATCAGTCTCTACTCTGCTCTACCTCTCCTGCCAGGTTCAGAAAAGCACTGCTGAGATGGAACTGTACAGCATCAGCTGTCGAGTTCCCTTGGGAAAGGACCAAACCCATGTCTGATGCATCAGCACCAGCTCCCTTCAGCTTCTGCTCTCTTCACAGTACACAGGGAAGGCAATTAAACTAAAACCAAAGGAGTCAGATCAAAATAGTTCAATTTTCACTCTTTACATTATCATCTGGAGTGCCCTGTCGATTGTTTCTTCCAAAAACAGTCACAGAATCACGGTCAGGAAGTACTGCTGTTTCAAGTGAAACACCAATATGTCTACTTTGCAAAAGAGTAATGCTTTTTTTTTTTCTGGAAACAAAACTATTCCATAAAAGAGGGAGACAAAAAAAATCCCAGGCTGTGTGACATTCACAAGCTGGAGCTAAGATTGATGGGTGCCTAAATATGAAGCCAACATGTTTCATGTTATTAATTTTTTCATTTGCTGCATAGCTGAGATAAAATGAGACAGAGTAGCACGGAAATTCTTTAACATCACAGATGCAGCAGTCCTCCCATCATACATCATCTGATCAAAGGCATGTTGTGCTTACTTTACTGCAGACTCATTCATTATTCTGCCTGGCAGAAACCTGGAATTTCAAAAATAAATATCCCTAGTACAGCCTTATAGTCAGGTCACACAGCTCAAACTGGAGATCTGCCAAGGGCAAATTGAGTGGCTCAAGGAACTTTTTCCCTGTGTCAACAGAAGCAGCTGCCCATCCTCGTAAAACCTATGGGGGCTGTTACGTTCTTCTGCTTAAGAGTCAGAATTTTGGAGTTCAGATGAAAGGCTGAGTGTTGCCCATGATGGGGCTCCCACTTCAGCAGAGCAACACTCAAGTACCTCGGTAAGAACATTTGACTGGACCTTGACAAAGATATTTTGGGAATGAGAATTTTCTTGTCTTTCTATAAAGTCCCTCTATAAAGTGCTCTCAGAACTCTGGTTTTTTTCATTCAAAAGCACTGCAGTCCTTGAATTATCAAAGCTTTATGATATTATCATAAGCAGCTTTTATTAAATAGTAATATTTAGAAGACCCATATGCTGGTTTATATAAAGTCTTCTTATTACTGGCTCTTGTCTTGGACATTGTAATTTCTTTATGAATTGTATGATAAAGATTCATTTATATTATAACGTTTATTTTCTTATGTTTACAACACACTTTTTGAAAATACAAGTGATACTTTAATGATCCCTGTTTTTCCAGAAAGACTTCCATTCAGATTATCTGGAACTTCTCTCAGAAATTTATCAGTTATATCTTTATATGTGCTGAATTTTGTATGAGACCTTCAAATAATTGTGTAAAATATCCATGCAAGAATGTACAAGAAACTGTGAGTAGCATCAATATAATAAACAGACCAATTGATTACATATTGATTACAAAACTAAAACCAAGCAGGCTCAATTTTTAATCCTTTTTTGGTCTTTTGCCACTGTGGAAAAAGTAGTGTTGGGAAAATTACACTTGACACTATTATCCAAAAGTTACTCTATTATCCTTGTTGAACTCTTTCATATTTTTCACAGCAGGTTTTGTCTATTCCTGTTGCACTGCAGCAGATTGGTTAACATGGTGAGTCAGAAACCACTGGCATCTTATAACACTGAAGCCCTATATAAATACAATGTTTGAGGGCTCTTTACCATTCAGATCCATACAAAAATATCCAGCTGGGTGGACAGAATCCCAAAAAAGGCACAATTAACTGTAGCAGAGTAGAGCTCTGAGCAGAACAACGCCGGCAGAGGGCTCCAGAGTGATCATTAATGGGAACTGTCCCAGATGAACTGAACTAAACTATGTTACATGTCTCTGGATGACTTCTGCACACTCAGTGTACAGCGGCTGCTCCTGGGACTCTTGTCTGGCCTCTAGGACAGCTCACTGTTGACATAACATCAGATAAACGCTAACATTTTTGACCCACCAGCGTTCCAAATCTGCATCCTGGGGTTCTTTAACATATTTTCTTTCCAATCATTCCTGCTGCAGCAAAACAAAATGGGATTTCAGCACCACTGAGCTTGCTACTGATGACTGTATTCCCTACTCAAGTAGTCTGCCCTATTCCAATACCTAAAAGTAGGTGATCAAGAAGACAGAAGCGGGTTTTACTGAGGTGCATGGCAGGAAGGCGAGAGACAATGGCCATGACCTGACACATGGAAAAACACTCAGTTACCAGACAGTCAAACACGGGAACACATTGCCCAGAGAGCTTGTGCAATATCTTCCCTTTGAGGTTTCCAGATTCAAACTGGAAAAAGCCCTGAGCAACCTGCTCTGAATTCGTTTGTTACAGTGCCTTGAGGAGGAGATGTTTTGGCTCTTAATTTTAAAAAAGAAAAAAAAAATCAGAGAAAAATGTATCAATCAATAGCTGAAGTTAAGACGAATTCAACTGAGATATGAGTCTCAAATTTGTACCAGTGGTGGGACATTTTCTTACACATTCTAAGTATTAACTACTCAATGCTAAGATCTGATAGGCATGTGTGTGGGGGGGGGTGTTTGTTTGGGTTTTGTTTTTCATAAATGGCCTCTTTTCCATAGGCTTTGTAGTAGTTATTTGTGCTGAAAAATGTACACTGTCCATCACAAACATTTTTGTTGAATCCAATTACGTGAAAAAACAATGTTTGAGCAGAATCTGCAGAACCTACTGTAAAACAGAAAGAAACTTCTACAGAACTAAACAGATTACCCAGAACTAGCACAGTTCATTGCCTTGGGGTATTATAGAGCAGTCTTGAAAAACAGAACATTTCAGCTCCAAATCTATCAAAAAAACGCTTGTTTTATTAAATGCACACATTACTACAAAGCACATACCAAGAAGAACCAGAATAAAACTTAAATAATTCAAATAAATGAATGGATTAGATTAGATTCAGTATGGCCACAATTGTATCATTCAGCAAGGATATGATCACCTGGAAAAAGTTATCATGAGCTGCGCAAGTATCTGAATGCACAGCACCTCAGCTGGTTATTTACAGACAAGCTGCTGTTCTGTGGTAAGAAATGTCACATTAATCATGAGGTGAAGCCAGGCATGTAGGAAATTACCAGAGAACACCTAGGAAATCCATACTGCACTTTATTCATGAGGTCTACTTTATATGCTAATAACTTACCACGTATTTTGGAAACAAAAGCTCCTAATTAAAACAAACTTCTTCTCAAAAGTAGCTGTAGCTCTGGATGCACGAGCACATTATTGCAATGAACCTCTCTCTGCTCTGAGGGAAGAGGTGTATGAAAACAGACTCAACAGTCAGAGTTGAGTCAGTCAAAACCCATGCATGTTCTTTGCACACACTGCACTAGCAAACCCTGTGACCCTATTTATTTCTGCAGGGAACTGCTTAAGGGGACAGATCAAACATTTTAGAACTAATTGTACAGCACCATAAAGAGGAGAAATGCAGGCTGAATTCTAGTGACTAAACCGTGCCTCAATACAGACATACTAGTTCACATGGAAGGAGACAGATACCTGATCTGCACATGTGGGTTGAGGCTCACATCGTCAGGGACCCAGTATCTTTGAAGACATATGAACACACATTTAAATCAAGCTAGAAAAGTCACTTGTCAGCAACAAGCGCTAAGGTACCTGGGAAGCAGAGAAAAAAAAACAGCAGAGTGACTTTGTGTAGGAATGCTTGTGTGTGACTGCATCAAAATGTTGTTTGATGCAGGCTAAAGAAAGGTCAACCCAAGCCCTTGAAACATAAACACACAGAAAGCAACTATTTGCCTTTTAATAAAAGTTCCCATAAAAATAGTTACTTTCCTCCAAAACTAGTGTCACTGCTGAAGAAGAAATAACCCCAGGACAGTACAACAGGGCTCAGGCTAGCTCTGAGAGCCTTCTACAAAACCCATGACAGAAATTCCTGCTGAGTTCAACAGGGCTTCATCTTCACTAGTGCCTTTGCCTCAAGGCTGCGTCACTGGGCATCTCTCTGGGCTACAACTTGAAAACATTTGAATGCTAAAGCAACAGCAAAAGCAGTAGCCTAATTTGTGACCAGAATGCCTTACTGCAGTGTACTCCTGCCTGCTTCCTGAAGCCACGCTGCCGGCATGAGAGCTTCCAGTTTCCAACCTCTCTGTGAGAAGCCTCTTGCCCATTTCTGATGTAGTGGAAAATCAAAAAGTGCTGCAGAATGCTGGTACTAACTCACCCTCAGTTTAAAGGCTGAGGGTGGAGAAGGGTGGAGATACATAAATACACTAAACTATAAGTTTATTTCCATTAGAGTGGACAGTGAATTGTTAGAGGCTGTAGCTATAAAGCTTACAGTTTCCTTTACAGAACCATGGAAAATAGCACATTTTACAGCTATGCAGGTAACAACTGCACACTTTGCATTGCTACAAAAACAAATGGACAGAGAAACAAGCAACATAACATGAAATGCTACAAAATAGACATTTTTCTTCACAAAGGAGGAGAGAAAAGTTCAACCCTCCAGCATCTCCTATTTTCATCATCAACCTTCTCCCCAATGTCCGTAAAAATCCCTAGCAAGCAATAAATCATTATGCAACCAAGAAGCTGTAAATACAATTTTTTGTGCAGCTTTTCATCATCTTTTGGTAAGTAGGTCAAAAGGATCTGCTTCCTCTCAGAGAGGAAGATTTCTCTCTGCGGGGAGACTGTCACCCTACACAGGTTTGGCAAAATATGATTCTGTAATCTTTATTCTGCTTTAATGCTGCAGACAAAACTAATACAGCTTCAAACCACATTTCAAATTTGAGGTTAAAATCATATATTTATGCCAGAACAGAAATCATATTTTCAGCAATTCTCTAGAGGACAATTCTGCAATAGTTTCAGAAAAGTGAGTTACTGCTCTAGTTCTGGGTTAATAATAATAATAATAAAAAAAGTTCTCTCTCCTTTCACTGCCACAGACACCTCTAGAGACATCTTGGCTTCAAACTGCCGCTTCTCTTCAGAGACTATTCAACTGCAGACCATTCTGAACACTCACATCTTGAGCCTGAGTCCCAGCATGGTTACATCCAGGACACCAGCATGTTACCCCACAAAGACATTACCATAGCTCCACGTATAGAACCAAGAAGAATTTCTGTGTTTTGTATATGTAATTCCAATAGCATTAATTACAATAAATTGACGAGTAACCAGTCTACCACATACATGCAATTACAGCCACAACGTATGCTGCAAAAGAGGAACGCAGGCTGATTAATAGCCTTTGCCATATAAAGATGTCTTTAAAAAAGGGTTGTGATTACCAAGGGAATTGGTCTTTTTGAAATAAAACATGAGGTGAGGCTGGAGGGTACAGAGCATAACTCTTCCGACCCAGGCTGGCTGCAGAAGGCACAGCTCAGAGCAGTGTGGGCTGCTGGCCCCAGGGCTCAGTGAGGGAATTCTGCCACCCCCTCTGGGGACTCTCACAAACGTCTCTTCCTGTCACACCAAAGAAGATTTTAGGATTACGGCTTTTTGCAGCAAATGTATTTGGAACCACAGCCTGCCTCCAGCTCCCAACAACTGAGGGCAGGCAGCAGGCAGCACAAGGCAGAGGTGACAGACCATGGGGGTTTAAAAGGGTTATTAACAGGAAATCCTTTGTACCTACACTCGGGAATGCACAGAGCACACAGCCTCGCTACACCCAAAATCCCTGAACATTAGACTGAACTCCAACAGAGCATGACAAAAGTAGATATCTCTGACTGGGTGAACTGTATATCCAAAAATCTTTTACAAATTCAATGGTACTACTACTGATCTGTGTTAAGGTTTCATTGGATGTTAGAATTAACCTCAGCATTTACATGTTTTTATTCATAGGACAAGAAGACACAGCCTCAAGTTGTGCCAGGGGACCAAGCCTTGGAATAGGCTGCCCAGGGAAGTGGTTGAGTTACCACCCCTGGAACTGTTCAAAAAATGTGGCACTTAGGGATATGGTTTAGTGTTGGACCTGGCAGGGCTGGGTTAATGGTTGGACTCGAGGATCTTAGAGGTCTTTTCCAATCTAAACTATTCCATAATTCTTTAACAACTGGGAAGTCTTATTTGCAAAGACATTTAAATCCAGAGTAACTCCTTTGGAAAGAGTCACTACAGAGCAAAATGTCTCTTTGTTGGTTCTACAGTTTTGGCTTTGTTGAGAAACCACCATTTCAAGTGCTATTTGGGATATTCGGAGTCAGAGCTGTACCACCTGCCTGCCAGAGGCTTTAAGCCATCCGTTGGCCATGAATTGCTCAAAACAACTCCTGACCCCAAAGACTATTTCATTTCCCCATGGCCAAGCAAGGATTACCTGCTCTCCATGTGGACTCGTGTGCCCACTCTCAGCACCAGCTGAGGATGTGCCTGTGCTAAGCCCATTCCCTATCCCTTCTCACTGTGTCCCAGGTCACCCATCCCGCTCTGGGCATGCTGGCTCCCTGCCCTGGCTCCCTCAAAGTAACCCCCCAGGTGAAGTGACACTCTGGAAGCAAAGAGTTTTAACACCCAAAACTGAAGTTCCCATTCAGCCCTATGCAAACACCAACTTAGAGATTAAAAAAAAAAAAAATTAGGGGTTTTTATTCCTCTACTGTCAATCTGAGGTTTTTCTGAGCCTTTCAATTCAGCAAAGCATTTTGATACTTGGACTTTTTCGTTAGTTCAGGCTGAAAGCAATGTTGAAATAGCATTTCCCTCAGGAAAGATTCTACTCTTCAGTCCTTTCTAGATATTATTTTAATCATGACTCTTTAAATAGAGTGAAATGGCCTAGCTAAGCATCAAACTGGGAATTGTTAGAGAAAGTATGCTCTGTTTTTCCATTTCCAAAAAATCTATTTACAGGGTTGCAAAGGTATTTGCTTTTATACGCAACCAGTGTTTCCTTCTGCTCCCACAGCAATTTTGCTCTATAGATGAACTAGCACTTTAGGAAAAAGAAAATGGAAATACTTATTTTCTGCCCTTAGAATTAGTTTTCAAACTTTGAAATGTTCTCAGTTTTCCCTTTATAAACAAGAAATGGCACTGGGTTCTTTAAGACCTACTTTCATTTTACTGGGAATATCTTATGTTCCTTTCGACTTTAGCTTTACTACAAAAAGGTCCCTGAACCGCTTTCACAATCAAATGTATTGTAGTTTAGATTCAAAAACTATCTAGCCTCCTACTTCTTGTGGTATCAACACTAAGCTATAAAGCACACAGACACTTGGAGTCAAAGCACTTCAATGAAGCTGGGCCCAGTTCCGCAAAACACTGAATAATGTATTTTTGGCTCACTGAGGACAAAGGGAATCAAACACAGGCCTGAAGTACTGTAGGTCTGGATATACTCAACCACGCACAGCACATAGCTAAGTACATTTTCCTGTAAGCTGCCTCGGCTCATTTGCCATTCCTATCCAAAACAGACATTCTCAGGAAACCGAAAAAAAAAAAAAAATTGGTCCTTGTATCTACATAATTTATAGAGTTTGAATACTTGAACTTCCACATCTGTTATGTGACTAGACCAAATAAAAGTGGTTCCTTAATATATCTGTGAATGTAATATCTGTAAAGAAATGCCATTTACCATATAAGAAAGGAACTGCTAAAAACTTTTCTCTGTCCCAGTTATTTCAGATCAAAGCTATTCAGTGAAAACCTGTTAAAAGAGAACCATATAAAGCACAAACCTGTTAGGCAAATCAAAGCAGCCAGTGGTAAAATGATAAAATACTGAAATAACTATTTAAAAATTGCATCCCTAAAACTCTCAGCTAGATGAATACATATTTTAATACTGCTTGACAAAGTGTGGTGTCTCTCATTTTTCTTCTACTACATAGTATGAATAAAGAAATTATTTTCAGGAATTAATCTGTTCACCAGTGTGTTCATTTTTCTTTGGCATATTGATCTCTTTACCACCCTTCTGATATGAAGGAAGTTAGTTTTATGCACAGAATTTTGAAGCTGGAACCTAGGGCTTTTTTTACCCCCAAATCATAGAAACTGTTTCCCTATCATTCTTGTATCCTGGCCCCTAATCCTGATTCCAGAGAGGAAGGTACTGGAGATGGTACACAGCAGCACCTCTTTGGCATCCTATCAGTTATTTGTTCAGTAACTTTTAAAGCTTTGGAAACTTCTGTATGTTCTCTGAGTTACAGGAAAGCCTGCTTTCTCCTGAGTCTGATCACAAGTATCCTTTCAGAAGCTGTATGTGACCATTAAATCATTAACTAAATATCATAACTGTATTTTAATATTAATAATAAGTAATTATGTGCTCTTTTCACAAATGTTTAATAATGTAATCATGTATATTTTATTAATGTATTTTTAATTTCCATAAAATATGTAGGTTCCCTATTGGATGTGAACAGATTTGATTTGCCAGTTGATAACCCAGCTCATAGTCTTTCTTCACAATTAGGTCTTAAATTGAACGAGCAAAGAAAGGAGGAGTGTGACTCTCAGAGGCAATTCTTTCTAATAAAGAAGTGAAGAACAGCGTGTATTTCAAGTAGTTTTGTGATCCAACACAATGCCAAACAGCAAAGTTCTGTCACATCCTGGTTCCCTGTACATAACTCCTGCTGTACACATCTGTCTTTCTGTGAGCATGTGTGATGTGCTCCATGAGATGTGTGCACAAGGTGCCTCGTCACCTTTTATGGCTCTGCAACCCTAATTACTGCACAGTGCCAGTAATTAGGTACACAGACAGCTGCAAATTAGATCTTCTATATTCAAAAGAAAAGTTATAAGGAGGCAACTTAGAGACAGGATAGCACTGAAAGATCTGAACTCTAATTCCAGCATTACCCCCATTTAAATTGGATGATTTGAAATGCCTGCTTCCGCAAAAAAAGTGAGTCAGGATTAAAGAGTGAGTTGATTTATTAATTAATAATTAATTAATGAAGACTTCAGTCTGCCTTTTGTTGGGATACAATCTATACACATCAGTAAATTAAAATTGTACTGTATACTGAATATAAATTCAGTATACTGCATATTTCAAGTCTTAGTGTACAAAACAATCACCAAGTTCTCTGAAGTTATCAATCTAATTTCAAGGCAAGCTCGTTACTACCACTACTCACCTGACATCAGTGGCAGTGGTTTATTAAGCTCACCTGAATGAAAACACGGGGTTTCTGTCCACTTGCATGTACTCACATACAATCACATTTTCAGGTAAAATCTACTCGTGTCCTCTGTTCTCCTCAAACATGAGCTTTGTAGCAGGAAACGGGCTCTTGCCTTCTCCCAGTAGAGAAAATATTGGTTCTCCTGCTCAACCACTTCATCTCCTCTTCCAAACACAAACTCACATTCAGCTTCATCCAGTTTACTCATTAATTAAATCAATTAAAAATTACAGGTATTTTCACACGACTCTTGGGAAAATCAAGCCTATAAAGACAATGTGCAATGCAGAGATTAATAATCTAATGCATACATGTAATGCAAATAAGTACCTTGCAAAAATAACCAGAAGAAAGATCACTCACACCTTTGCTACTTGCAAGTCACCTACAATTTTCCACGAGAAATTTATTTTCTTGTCATTACCGTTTGTCTTATGTTCCTTTTATCACCATAATAAACTGCCTTTGCCAGGAAAACTTTATCATTCTGTGTCCGCTGGCCGTAGCAGAAAAACATTTCACTTCTACAGGATGGAGATGTGCTTGTTTTCAGGTCAAACAATCAGTTCTAGTTGTTACACATCATCTCTTGCACCTCCATCCATCACTGCCAACCTTACAACACCTTTCCTTGCAGTGGGACAACCCCATCAGGCACTTAATTTATTACCTTAACCCTGTACTACGCTTAGCATAACTATTGTTAACCACACACTTAGTTTTCTAGTAACTTATTAGGTATGTCATGTTAGCTAATCTGCTGTAAAATATTCATCCCCCTAAAGGGATTAAAAGAATGGCATGCTGCTGTTGTGGAAGTGCAAAACAGAAAAGTGCTGATTTCTCTGACAGGCCTGGGTGGCTTTTGTGAGTTCAGCCACATTAATGCATGGAAAGTAGAGGTCCCATGCTCTACTTTGGCTAGAACATGTCAGTCTACCCCATTAAAATTATCTATGGCTTTAGTCAGCAAATGTAAGTACCTTATCCTTCTGCCTCTGATCTTAAAACCATTTTCCACTGGACTGCATCTGGGGAAAGACTGGACAGGAGGTTGAGTAAGCATAAAATTAATCAAAACTCCTCCTGAGTCTCTGCGTGTTGTATTTCTTCCTCCATCATAATAGTAAATCCCTATTATTTGTGTCAGTTATGTAAGCAGATTTTAATCTAGAAATTGACTGAACGCCATGGTGTTTCTATTCCTTATGCTATAGACAAGGACGTTAAAAGAACTGATGGAGACAGGCAGGGCACATTCTCCTTCTGGTAGACCCTGGATATTAAAGACAGCAATTTTTTAAATGATATGGATATATGTCCTACTAGCTATTTTCACATTTTAGGCATCAAAACGAGTAAAATAAATACTTTTTAAGAAGGAATTAGAAGTCCATTTGCTAAGATGAAGGCACTTAGCATTCTTGTCATATCATATTTTGTTAAGAAGACCAGTAAAGAATAACAACTTTTAGACACTCTTCTTATTTCAAACATTCAGATTATTATAAGTTACTTTTCTATCTCAAAAGACTTCGGAGTTCCCAAAATTCCTGCAGTGGAAGCTGTGAAATAGCTTCTAAGGAACCAAAAGTTTTCATTTCCATTCCTGTCACCACTGAACTTGAAAGGGGAAAGGTTTTATGTCGTGGGAGGCTGACACCATATGTGCTTCCTGTATAAAACACAGTTCCATTTGGGATTGATTTTGTAAGTAAATAGTGCAGATAGGGTGATAAGCTGTAAGCACATCACCCACTGTTTGAATAATTACTTACCAGACAACATTTCTGTCCCCCACTGTTCTCACCAGCCCTCAGTAAGGCAGAAGGAAACTTTTGAACACCTTCTGACTCTATTCCCTCAATTATAAAACCTCAAGATTTAAGAGCTGGGGTTTTTTACCTACTCGTGAGCCCACTCATTCATCCCACCTCACTAGTGAGCCATGTGGAGGATGCAGTCCAAGCCAAGACTATCTGCAAAATTGTCTGTAATGCTCAGCCACCCGAAAAACAAAAATGCCAAAAGAAAGCATATCTTTAAGTCTGTTCCACTGAGTTGTGTTCACTTACAGTTCCTATTGAAACTAAATCTCTCAGATAAGCCATGCAAATAATAATGCAGCTGCTTCTTTCTGCCTCTCAAAAGAAAAAAAAATTACTATTTTTTCAGTCTGCAGGTCTTGTGGTTAAAAGGCAGATGTGCAGAATGTTTGGGGGAATGCAGAGGTTTTCTCTGTGCACTGTGTTATTCCCAGGGGTAAAGAAATATTTCTGCCCCAGGATGTCCATGGATAGCTCAGCCTCCTCTGGGCTACTACTTGAGCCTCCTCATAGTTCAGGCTTGTGGATATTTCTGGACTCTGCTGGATTTGACTGAGCCCCTTTTTAAACCTCTCCATAGGCCATAGGGAGCACATTTCATACATCACTCTTGTAAAATAATTATGTTAACAGATGAAGGGTGGAATCATATCAAAGAGTGTGCACTGTACCTCAGCCGAAAGACTCTTTTCTTACACAGAATAGGGTCTCTGCTTCTGAGAAAGCCTGAGGCAAACCCCACAAGACTGCTGGGGATACATCCCACTGGCTTCCCTATTCTTTAAGGTGGTGAAGAAGTAGTGGCAATTCCGCAGCATTGGGAACACCCCATCGAGTCACCTTTCTATACCCTGCAGCTTCTGGTTCCATTGTCAGCGTTGGTGCTGCCATTCTCTGCTTCCGCTTCCTTACAGTTCCCTTTTCTCTACCTCCACCACCAATCAGCACATGCCAGATCACAGCACTTATTTTAAAATCCTTTCAAATCTTACTCACCTTGCCACAGATAACCTTGCTGTGGACATCGAGCATCTGCACTGATCTTTGCATCCACGTGGCCATGCCAACACAGCAGATGCTGGGCTGGGCTAAATCTGAGACGCTGCACCTGGCCAGCCCCTTTCCACAAACCTCAGCATTTAGTACATGTAACTACTGTTTTAAGGGCAACGCCGTAACACAGCTTCTGAAATTACTTTTTCTAAATACAAGGGTTTCCTTAATAATACGTACCGTTTCAAGTGTATTTTCTTTTCAAGTCAGAGTCTTGCACAACCTTCCTCTGTATCAGAACTATTTACTTTTTCTGCATGCCAGGGAAACAAAGCAGAAAGGGTAAGAAAGCTGGTGTAACTAAAAAAACAAGTAAGAATAGTGTAGCACAATTATCTTCTTTTGATAGGAAAAAGTCTCAGGAGAGAGTTAATTCTTGGGGAGTGGTAACCATTTAGCTTTTCCTCCTAAGGCCTTTCTCATATTGCCAGAGAATTTTACAAGATAAGAATGAATCTTTAGTTGAAGTTGAACTACAGGGCATCAGACTACAAGCTGAAGGAAATGGAGAAGTAACATGACAACACTGCCAGTTCTTTTTGCAAAAGACCTGCAGCATCTCATTGCAAATGGGATGTCAATCCTGTAATTATCAAAGCAGTCAGTATTAATTGTGTGTGTGTTACTTCCCATCAATCACTGTCATTTCCACGTAGTCAGGATGTTTTATAGAACCCAATTTGTAAACAATGTGCAAAAGTTTAACCCACTTTAAATTAAACATTGTCAGACATGGCACATAACCTCCCATGAATTCAGACAGCTGTGTGCAACTGTGTTCTGGCTCCTAAGTAGGGAAAGGGAATGTTTTAGCTATTTTTTTCTATAAATACACTTTAGTAGAACCTATCTTAGTAGGTCATAAGGGAAAAAAAGCATGCAGTAAACGCCATTAGTCCACATGTAAAACCATTGTAACCAACCTGTAACACATACTTTCTCGTCAAGAGTAACACAAAAGTGAAAGAGCCAGGAGAGAGTCAAAGGCACAGCTCACTCCAGAAATTCATATTTTATGAAGCAATATCTATTCTTGATTTAAGATGTGTCCAGCAAGACATAATGCATGGCTTCCCTGGCAAATGGGGGTCCAATTGTTAAAAAAAAAAAATATTTAATCCCCTAGCTCTTAATTTGTCAATTTCGAACATCAGAACTTGCTTTATTTCCATCTGATAGATCTCAGAAAGCCCTCCATAGGAAAATTATGTTTGTCATATATTATGAGAACGTATAAATTATATTTCTCATATAATGACTGCTGAAATCATCCTTTTACCTTAAGTTCAATAGAGTAAGTAGATTGAGCTCCTGGAACTCTTCCTCTTTAATAACATTTTTTCCTATGCTTTAATTATTCCACTGGCTCTTCTCACCCGTGATCAACAACCTTGCTGAATTGTGAACATTAGTCTTCCACTGGGAGACCTCTGAAAGTGCCAAATAAAACAAACCTTCTATTTAATATTCTCAGGATTGCATTAAAATCTTTGCTGCAAATTGCATTCTTTCTCTCCTATACCATAACCACTTCTGACTCAAAATTAATTGCTCATCCGTCGCTTGTGAGCCACTTGGATCCTGTGCTTAATATGGGCAGTCACTTCCTTATTTATGCTGCTCACTGTGAGATTCATGAACACCAAAGCACAACAGTCATCAGAAAATTTTTCATGTGTCTAAAAGAACGTCATGAAATGAAATGAATCACAGACTGTGACTCTGTCTTCAGCTGTCTCCTCTAGAGAGCTCAGCCCAGACCACAAACTGGAACTCTTGTGTAAAGCTGCCAAAAATGCAAATTCCAAACTGGCTACCAGCTTTCCTTTCACTTAAAACCAAACTTGATCTAAAAAGCATATACATTGTACATCCTAGGCACAGTTCGCACAGTTTTCAGGTCGACTATCCGTTTAGAAGTCTCTCTTTTTAAGAATGGGTTATGTCTGTAACAGAAAGTACCTGTGTATAAAAGTTGGCAGAAACAGAGGGACATCTTTTCATGTGTGGTACCTTATGCCCTGTTCTTATCCCCATTCTGGACCCACAAGTCACCAGGTCAGGAATGCTGCCTAGAAATGTTCACACCTCACTGTGTGGCTTCGAAGACAGAGTTAAGTTGATGCACCTCACTGGTCCTTTAAAACCTGGGACTTTCCCTTTAGCATGTATTTTCTTTTGATAATCCAGCAGACAGGCAAGGACCAAAAGCTGTGCTATATCTACCTAAAGGCTAATGGAGGTACAGTATTCATGGACAGCACTGCCATTATGGCTCATAGGAAGGTGTTCATACAAAGGAGACCACACACCCCAAGGACTTCAGTGTTTAAAAGCTTGTTTAAAAGGCCCTGAACTCTGCATTCTTTATGGGCACATACAGTGTTCTCTTGATTAAATGGCTAGTAGAGTACCAATGAAAAGAACATGAATTTAAGATTAGGAAACCTATCAAAGCACGTTGGACAAAGTTAGAGTAAAGATGCACTGAATATGCTCACAAAAACAAAACTGAGATTTGAAATAGGATGGCTACAATCAAACTACTCAGCTTCCACAAAGCCTGATGGCTTTTTCTGTTACCTGCATCTGGAATACATCTGTGTTTCACATCCACACAACTGATTTTGTGCCATTTCTCCAAAGTGGCTGTTCTTTGCAGAATGAACAATCTTCTCAATCCTGCACATAGCTCATGGATGCAAAAAGGAAAGGAAGAGTCTTCCACCAAAGGATACAAACTATCCATGCTGATACCTTAAATTATAGTCCCCTATATTCTAGGATGAAAGATACACAAAATAAAACTTTGTATGACATGAGTAAAGGTTTTGCTCACCTTCCCACCTAGCAGATAAGAACATATTTAATTTACTTATATCTTCTGTATTCTGATATGCATTTATATTTTACAATGGTTTTTACTGTTACCTATAAATATCTACTGATTTAGCTATAAAACACTTTTATAAGCTTTGAAATCTATTTAAAAATATGGATGAAATAATAGAGGAGATGGCTGTACTGAAGAATAAAATTGAAAAGGCTAATGAAGTTTTGAAGTTTAGGGGGCTTACAGACAGCATTCATGGGAAGAAACAGGATTTATCAGCTCAGTAATTTACTGCGCACAATTTTTCCACTGGAGGTACTACAGCAAAACAAAAGTGCCCCAAGGAAGCCCAAGCCAATGGTGTTCGAGATTCTGGAGTCATTGTTTAGGAAGGTACCTAACAATGTTGTTGGTTCCCAGCATGATTAATCTCATTACTTTCAATGGAACTATTCACATGCTTCAATTAGGCTTCCTGGAGTATGTTTACCCAAAATAAAAGGGGAAAAAAAAAAAAAAATCACTGCCTTCCAAAGCATCACTTGTTCACAAAACTCTTGAAACAAGTATTTTGTTGTTACAGCTTCCACAACTGGTTGCCTCAAGGAGCACTACAATATAGCAATCTGACCCCCCTCAGCTTAAAGCAACCTACCATCACTCCTTTTATTTTTTGCAAAAGATTTTTTGTCCATTCTGACTGGATTCCTTCCATACACCCTGTTTCTCACTTTGGCTTTTTTCCCTTAGAGGGTGGATCTCCACTGAGCATTAGCCTTCCCATAATTCAGATGCGACAGGAGGCATTTTACAGTGACATAGGACAGAAAAGACAAGATTTATTAACTGCTTAGCATACAGAACCTTAAGGTCCCTAGGTCAGAAGAGACAAGCAAAGAGTTACATTAACTTTTCTTCTCCTGAAGAACAGTTTGTGATTTATTCTCTCCATGTGCTTCTCCATCAACTCAGCACTGCACTTTGGGCTGATCTTGGAGAGATTTCTTATGTTTTTCACCGTGTACGAGCAAATCCCATCGTGGTGTGGCTGTTGTACCTTCACGGTAACTGTGTCGGTTTCCCGCCAACT
>VXAY01000699.1:1188743-1222382 GCA_013399855.1 Oxyruncus cristatus | reverse complement strand
TGAGGAGTGGCTGAGGTCATTTAATCTGCTCAGCCTGGACAAGATGAGACTGAGGGGAGACCTCACTGCAGTTACAACTTCCTCATGAGGGGAAGAGGAGGGACAAGCACTGATCTCTTCTCTGTGGTGACCAGTGACAGGATCTGAGGCAACGGCCTGAATTTGTGTCAGGGGAGGTTTAGATTGGATAGAAAAAGGTTGTTGGGCACTGGAACAGGCTCCCTGGGGAAGTGGTCACAGAACCAAACCTGGCAGAGGTCCAGAAGTGTTTGGATGATACTCTCAGGCACATGGTGTGACTGTTGGGGGTGGTCCTTTGCAGGGCTAAAGGTTGGACTCAATGATCTTTTGGGTCACTTTCAACACAGCACATTCTGTGATTCTGTGATTTATCTTGATCATTATGATTCATTCTGAAAAATACAAGACAAGGAAAATCCATGTGGAAAATTAGGAGTTCTGCTGAGCAGCTGTTTTTAAGCACTACACTTTTCAATCGCATCAGCCTAAACTTTGTTTCATTATACATGAAGCAAAGCTTCAGAATACATAATTTACCTCACTTTTCTCCCAAAGGTTTCAAAAATATTTTGCTTTTACCCAAGCCAAATTTATTTTCTCAGTAATCACAGAAAAAATCCTGCAAAAACTAGGAGTATTTTCTCCCTTGGAAAGCTGTTACAGTTTCAGTGACATTCTTAAAATCCTTAAAGCTATGCAAATTTTCTTGAATCATAACTGGTTTTGAGCACACATGAACATACTCATTCATTATTTTTTATGCACCTCCTGCAGAACCATGATAGTAAGTAACTGAATCTATATTTTTGCTCTCTGAAGTGGTAATGCATAATTTCCATTTCTCAGATCTTTAAAATCCTTCTGTGAGTTACAAGAAAAATAAAAGTTTTCCTTGTTGCTGGCAGCAAACAGAAACACTTGAATTACTTACAAAGAAGTAACTCAACCATGAGATATCGGCTAAAGAGAGAGAAATCAGCAATCATTCGCAGTGCTGAGGAATCCACTGCACGGGAGCTGGAAACCACCAACAGAAAAGGAATATTGTTCTCCAATATGTTCCTGGTGAAGTCATTAAATGCAGAAATCTGTTATGCTGTGTTATTACAATGCACCTTAAAGAGTCTGATATGGTATCAATTACCTTAAGTAGCTCAGTGAAGCTGTAAGGTGAATGGTAGTTTCCATCATTCACAAGCTGGTGAAATTACTTGGTTGATGAGGTCAGAAAAGGACCTGCAAACATGCTCAGCTGTAGAGAACAACTCCTGCTGCAAAGTAGTCTGTTGGGCTGAAAAGTAGAACGGATTTTAAGTCTTTCTAAGCTTTTGAGTGCTGCCAGAGCCCTGGAAAACTCTTTATAAAACTTTAATTTAAGATAACTCTGTAGAAATGGCAGCTTTTTCTGTCATATTCTTGATTACGTCTTCATTATCAAAAGTGAGGCATCCTGAGTGTTGAACAAAGCCCTGCTGTGTAAGACCATTGATTACATAGGGATTTTGTACCGCTGGAAGTCTGCCTGCAACAGGAGTCATAGTTACAGTGTCATAGAAGTGGCAACAGCAGAGACCTTCAGTGCCCTCACCAGTTTAACTTTGCTCCTTAATTGACTGCTGAGACTGATTTTCTCTTATGAGCTCTAACTCATCCAGTTCCACATTAGTCCAACCTTAGGGGTTATATTTGGAATATGTTCTACCTTACAATACAGAGCTTGAATATTCCTACAATGGCTAAGGCAAGATTCTGAGTTTCCTTGGAGGGTTAAATGGTTATGAACAATATTATAGAGTACACTGGATGAAGGTGAGAAGACAGTGTCCAGATTGCTGGGAGAGCTTTTACCTGGTTGGGTTTGGAGAGACAATCCATCCTTCAGTTTCATCACCAGCTGCTGCAGTTCCACTTCCTCTCTGACTTCCTTCTCATCAGGTGGTAGTTGCACTGCAGTGGGAGTAAGAACTGTGTTCCTCATGATGCCACTGAGAGAGTTTTCTGTCAATTTAGGCAGATATGTTTGATTCTCATTTGCTTTTTTATACTGTCCCATAAAGGGTCTGTCACTCGGCAGGGACACTGACTCCAGTGGGTCGTCTGAAAACATAAAGTCCACTGCAGTGGGAACCTCAGGTGTCTGTAAAAGCTGCGTTCTATTCACAGGGTTGGGGGGATTCAAAGATTTCCAGTCTGCACGTGTTCTGGAAGTAGGCCTTATTTGGGCAGGATTTAATCCACCCTGCATTTTCCTTTCCAGCAGAACATGTGGATTTCTTGGCATTGTATTCTGATACTGTGCAAAAGGACATTCTGATGACTGTAACATTGTCTACAATAGACAAAACATAGAAAATACATTGTGAAAATAATTGATATTTTGGTTTGCCAGTAGTACTAAAACAGCATTGCAGAAAATGCTACAAAAATGCTGTAGGTGGCAAATATATATACATTCTCTGTGAAATAAGGGCCTCTTTAGAATCTCAAATAATTTAATGACCAAGAATCAATACAACTGAAAAGACATAAAATATTTTCTATAAGATGTCTGTATTACTTCCCAGTAAAAGACAGTAATTAGGAATGACAAAAGAGTATTATATTTATTCAATGCCAACACAGGACTCTTCTGAAAAAAAGACTGCAGAGGAGTATATAACACTTCTATTGGAAACCATTTTCTCACTTGTATTGGAATATTCATTATTTTTATTGCAGTAGTATCTAAACATCCTAGCATGGGTATCTGTGCTAGATGCTAAATATACACAGAATGACAAGAAAATCTCTGCTGCTTTCTATCTGCTTTCTCTGAAGACAAGAACCTAAGATAACCGAAAATACTAGTGGAGGGTGCATGAAATAGTATCAAGAGTGCAGGTCTGCAAGAAGAAGTAGTTAGTGTTCAGTAATTGCCCATAGCTCTAATTCTTGGTATATTTGTCACCCTACCTTTACTTCTTGCTTCATTTGCTCCAGAGTCATTTGCAGGTTTTCATGACTTACTCTCAGTCTTTGGAGTTTCACCTCTATTTTGCAGCTTTTTTCTTCCTGGTAGTTGTGAAGAAATTGCATTTTGTCCTTCAATTTGTTGAACTGCTTCTTCATGTACCTGCCAGAGACACAGGAGGGTGGGATTTCTGCTAGATCACACATACACAAATACATGCAGTCATGGAAAAGAGCTAGCATAAACTTTATTCCCTTCATCAGTTTAGAAAATTTTTGTCAGCTTTGGGATTAGAGACCAATGTTTCAGGAGCTGGGCTCAATCCATAGAATTAGCAAGAACAGGAGTATTCTAGATGAGGAAAGATGTGAGCTGAATGGAGCTATGGCCAGGACTAAACCTTGCATTTTGGGGTTTCACCTTTCCCAAAAAGGTGGCTTTAACAGGAAAGACATTACAGCAGTCCCTCTGTCTGGAAGCAAACTATTTATGGCAACTTATTGAACTGCAAAAAAATCCCATTACATGGAACAGGCAACAACAAAGTAAAAGCAGCCTCTACCCGTTTGACAGAGTTTCTTCTTGCTCATGGTATTCTATGCAGTTTCTTTGATTATACCAAAAGTTTCTGCACAGGCCACTTGTCCTTGAAAAGACATTGATTTTTGCAATAAGAAGTGCCACCCTCCCACACATACCAGAGATTTAGAAATTACCTACTCAGAGCACAGTATGACAAAAATACCACCCATAATTCTGTTCTAGTTGGGATTTCTCTAAGAAGTCAGGGTAGAAATAGTTTTGCCTTCCTCATGGCTGAGGTGGAGACAGTAAAGTTTGTTAACACTACCGTTAACTGCTTCATGTCACAGAGCTGAAATAGTTATCTGTCCTGCTTAGTTACATCCAAAAATTCATCTGATTCACTTTCTTTTGGTTATACTTTGGCTTAGAGACAAGAGCCCAATCAGATTTCTCTTGAATTATTCAAGATTTGTCTGAATAGGACAACAAGTCATATAATTTAAAATTAAGATTAATATTACAGTGGTCCCTTATAACAGCATTTAAGGGGTCTTTACTGTAAAATGCTGACTATCTTCAACTAACTTAGAGTCAGTTCTGTGAACAGGCACACGAATGCTGCAAGTTGGTCCACAAATAAGAATAAAGAGCTTCCCACGAGTAATGTGATTCATTCACCCCGTTATATTATAAGCTCTGGGTCAGAGGGTGATGCAGCATTTCAGGAGCAGGTTTCCCAGATATCCTCTCAACTATTGCTAATCTAAATGAAAGCTGAAGATCTTTGCCATATCTCTTTATTTGCCTGGGTGAGAACAGAGATTGAGGTAAGGACACAGGCTTACAATGGAACTGCAATTGTTTAGCTCTGATCTTGGAGTGCCCTTGTGTGAATTTGGAGCAGCAATTGTACTTAGAATGAAACGGAACAGGAACAGAGGGAACTGAACATATTGTAGGAAATAAAGAGTAGATTCAGGATAAAATACCACACTTCACTGTAATTCCATTGGTTTCAGGGGTCACAGCCATGGTTATATCTAGAGCACATTCATATATAACTACAAAAATGAAGGAGGGGAAGGCAAAAATGCAAGAAAAATGTTAGCATCGTTGCCCATACAGCAACTTCCCCTCCTGCCACGCAAACAAACAAACCTCTCAAGAAATTTGTAGTTTAGGAATTAATATTTTTTTCCTGTCAAAGGCTTGAATATCAGAAGGAAGTTCTGTGATAATCTGTCATGGATTTTATACCAATAGTTATTGTATTAAGCCTGTTAATCACTATTTGATGTACAGCACATTTTTCAGAAAGACAATGTACTTTGATTTAAAAACTTCATGCAAATTATGAAATTCGTTTTGATTCAACTTAATTCAGAGAAAAACTTGAAAAAGTATGCTATTCTGGTATTTTTATGTGAATGAACACCTTTTCCCTTAAAAATTACCTTTAGAAATATAAACTAGCAATTGAAGAAATGCTGATGAAAGCAACCAAAATGTTTTGCTTTTCCAGACATGGTTTTTCCAGTGATCTCCATTTACAGTTTTTGTTGCTGAGTTTTTATCAATCATCCTCATTTGATAGGATCTTTGTTTAATCTCAAAATCTCCAAGGTATGGAAAAATAATCTGTTTTCTAGCCCTTCACTGAGCCCTGCTCACCAGGCTTCTGTCAGTGTACTACTGCATTTACATACCTGCTGTCACTGTGAATGCTTTTGATAGACTCGTGCATTTTTAACACATCTGCTTCAAAAGAGGCTATTGTCTAGAACACAAAGAAGTATCTGGTCATAACCTAATCAGCAATAACATTTCATTTTTATATGCAAATTTTACTATAAGAGGGCATAACAAATTTTGGATTTGGTCTGTTTTATAGATTTACTAGTTAGCTGTTTAACTTATTACAATCAACTGATGCATTAAAGTAATTCTAATGTCTATTAGAGGAGACTGGAAAATTCATTCTATAGAACAAGTTCTTTGCTCTACTACAAATTCTAAGTGTATGAGAATTTGTTTTAAATTAGAACAAAACACATATTCCCTAGAATTTTTACAAAATGGAATATTCTGTTTTGGGAACAGCCTCTCCCAAGTCCCACAACTGCTTTGGGAGAAGAGATGAAGAGAGAGACTGGATGTAGAAGAGAGAAGAAAAACTCCTGGTCTTTGCGTGGAAGTAGCAGTCTCTGGGCCGTGAAGGGAACAACAGCCCAGAAGTCAGGGAGACAAATGCTTTCCTGCTGCTTTTGGGGCATGATATAAGTTAGACTGGAATCAGGGCTGCCAGGAAATTACGAGACTAAGAGCTGGGTCCCCAGGACCTCCACGCTCATGAACTCTGTTAAAAGCAATCATTGGACTTACTGTCCACATCTTTTGAAGCGGAAGTAAGCACTATAAGACCTTGGAAATCACTATAAAACTGCTCAAAAGAATTCTCAGTCCAGACTGAAAATGAACAAATGAGCAATGCATGACAGAATCCCAGTACAGGGATGCAAGTCCTATCTTGCTGTCTCATAAAATGACAAATGCCAGCCATCAAAATTATATGTTTAAGCACTTTAAGTCTGCCCACAACTTCTCCTGCAGATATACGCTGGCTGGCCCTATACCTTGAGTTGGGCAACAGAGTCCTAAAAGACATCTCTTCCAAAGGGCAGTATAGGAGTAACAGTCAAAGGAGTGACTTGACACACAGAGGTTAGTTCTCAGTTACTGCACCCCTTGGCTCCTGGGAGGAACAAGATGAGCAGATGACACAAACTGGTTTGAACACAACCCAGTGTTCCCTACATTCTGAGTATGTGCAGAGCTGCCAATCTTTCAAATAAATATAGAAACAAAAAACTGCTATGTACTTATTTTTAGCTACACTGTCCTACCCACTCCTCTAGAATTGTTTCTATGCAGAGAAGCTGGAAATACATTAGTGGAGACCTTTTGTGCATTAGCTATTTTAGTTGGAGTGGACACCACTCTGGGTTTATCCTTAAGAGGGGCCCATTCTGTCCTCTTGCTGTTGCCATGGTAACTAAAATGGTCTGAACCTAATAAGAATTAAGGCAGCCCTCTTTGACATTTGCTTCCAGTAGGAGGACATGATGGCATTTTTTACCTGTCAGAACAGGGAGAGGACTTCAGTCTTAGCTAGTCTACTCTAAGCGTGCTACTCTAAGACAACTCAGCAAACCCCAAAGCAAATATTCTTGCAGGTGCTTCTGAAGGTCATGGAAGTCAAGGAGATTAGTCACTAATTGTGGGAAGACATCAAATTCAAGCTTCACTAAGTTTTCAGATTCCACATTTTTTTCCATAAGTGAGGAATTAACAGAATGGTGAAGCTGCCCAATACATTTTCATTGGTAATTAGATAGTTAACTTGGTAGGTCTTCTTCACAGCTTTAGCACTATTACTGCTTCATGGTTTGCTCACCTGAGCTATTGTTTTGCCTTGCTCTGGTGTCTTTTTGTTATTCTCACTCTTCTGCATTACAGTCCTGTTTTCAGTTATGAACTTGGGTGACTCTGGGACACAACCATCCCCTGGGAAAGACGGGTTTTCAGGGCCAGGTAGTGGTGAAGCACTGACTTCTGCAGGAGGACTGTGTGCCAAGAGAGAAATAATGAGTAGAGAAAGGATCAAGACGCACCTGGTTTTGGTATTGAGAAAGAACAAAACAAAACTAATGCACTGTGAGTAGACAGACAGCTGTGCTATTGACTAAGCAAGAAGTATGGTTTAGCTATGCCTGCTGGTACATTTTGGCTGAAAGAAGGAAACTCCTGAAAGCAAATTCCACTCTCCCAACAGAATCCCAACAACAGGTACTTCTTTCCACCCATTTAGTCACAGTGCAATTTGCTGCTTCCCTTTTATGCTTCCTTTTGCCAAGAGCTAAATATATTGGGAAATTCAACTACAAAAATATAGCAAAATATCCTGCTGTTCAGTCCATTCTATGCCTGGAAAAGGCCAGATATTTTTCAGTCCCACAGTGACACCTGTAACAGCAGCCCAAAATTCTTCTTTGTCTCATTGCTACCCAAGCAGTAGATAAGCAAAGCCTGGCAGAATTATAGACAAATCTCGATTGCTCACAGAAAAACTAAATGACATTCAAAATAATGATGTTTTGTTGCTGAATACAAGAGAGGAAATACTAGCAATGAAAAATGTTTTGCATTTCACCACATTCTAAAAAACAAACACTGAAATAATATTCTCTATGAGAATCTCTGTAACTACCATCCATTGGTTTTATAGCATATAAAAAATGGTTTTCTAATTGCAAACCTACCAGAGTAGCAAAATCCAGTTTTATAAACAGATTTTTGTCATCCTTTGCACAAGGAGAAAATTGCTTCTTTTAGAGAGGACTGACAATTTTTTTCCTATTTCAATCTCACTGAAGCCTCATTTGGAGAACACATGTGAGATGCAAGAGAGTTGCAAGTCTTTATACAACTAGGAAGGAATCTCACCCTTTGCATGTTTGTAGTTTGAATGCTTATCTCCTATAATCATTACCTTCAGTTTCTACACCTAAATATCCATCAAAATCTCATAGCAAGGAAAGAGAAACTATTTGGAAAAATCACAACACAACCTCCAATGCTCATTATTAACCACCATGATCAGTGGAAATACAGTAATGAATTTAAATATTAATCAAAGCACACCAAATAACTGGTCTGAAAGAACTGGAATGGCGAGATCGGCTCACTACTGTGAGTAATCCTGCAGGCCTGCAATTCAGTGGGACTTGAGTAGAACGACTGTCACTGAATGCACTGTGGGTCACATGTGGAAAGTATTACAGTTAATTTCCAAAGAATTTTTCACAGAAGAGTTGCTTAAAAACCCATGCAGTTGTGACAGGTACTAAATATTTGCAATGCTTGACCCTAGACTGAGCATAAGAAATGGCACAGAACAAGAGAGACAAGATATATGTAAGGAGGGAAGGAAGACACAAGCATGTTATATTTTATAAGACAGCTGGTCATTATGTCATCAGCGTGGCAATTATGGTTAAGCTACAGACCAATATGCAGCAACTTCCCAGTTATTTTTTCCCTTTTTAATAGAAAAATCATGACATGGTATCTGCCATAACAAAATCACTTACTCAAAGGGCACGTAATCAAGCAATATCCCATATCCTGACATTCAGAGATTCTAAACTCATCTGAAACTGAAACTCACCAAGTCTTTTTGTGAGTAGGGAAGTGCCTCTCCTCCACTGTCTCCAGGGTCCTTCTTCTCCGAGCTTCCTTTCTTCTGCAGCGCTCTTGAAACAGGTTGTTCCTGATGGTGCGGAGAAAGTGCTTTGCACTCGCCTTTGCTGACATCTATTGAAATGGGCAATAACAAAGAAGGGAGTGAATTTTCAAACAGGTGTTGCCCAGAAGTAGACACAGTCCAAGGCAAAGGTATGACATAAGAAAACAAAGGTCAACCTGCTCAACAATTGAAGAGGCTCGTGGCTGCTCTCTGAGCCCTAGAAGGGGAGCTGAGGTGGATGATGATGCAGGACCACAGGCAAGAGCAGTTCCAATTCTTTAAGTCAGCAAATCACTTTGCCTGGACCAAATTCAGGCAACCTGGAAATCCCTATTGCAGGATTTTGGCAGTTACAATGACTAAGCTCACAGTCAGAACAATAATTCTGCCCAACTAGTACCTAAGTTCTCTCTTGATCAATGGGAAGAAGTACTTTTATATTTGTATGAAGCATCCATAGATGTAGTCTTCCACAGCTCATGTCCTCCTCTCGTAGCATACAGTAAAAGACACATCCATTTGTCACAACAGCGTCAGGTACAACAAGCTCAGTAGCTGTATTATAGGAGGACACAAACCAATTCTGCCCCAGGAAGTGACTGCTGCAGAACACGGGGTGAGCCCTGACAGACTGAACAGGAAAACACAAAGAAAGCACACCACATGCCTCCCAGTGTTTCTCATTGTGGTAGTAACATCACCACAAGGTGTCAGCACAGAAAGGAAAAACTGCTGCTATTTCAAATGCCCATGCAGCAGCTCACTCCCTGGTAAAGACAAAGTGAAAACCTACCTGGACAAGGACAGCATCTCCTAAGAGTGGAAGGGATGCAGATAGTAGATTACTAAGGATTCTTTTATGTCCCACACAAAGGATATAAAAGTGGTATCTGTCATAGTGAGTAGCTTATCTTTTAATTTTGGTAGGCCAATATTGTAATATTTGGCCTATAAAGTAATATTGACAGGGTTAATGTAGGACTAGGGCTTCCTAAAGGAAACCCAAGTTCGGTGATCTAGTTGCAATATTGCAACTAGACGTTGCTATACTAGACTAGCAACAACGTTGGAAAGCTCAATCTCAGTATAGGTGAGGAAAGGGACTTCATTGTACAACAAAGCTGAATTCACTCACTCATATTCACTCACTCACAAGCACTCACATGTGTCCAAGTAGTCTTTCCAGCATTCACACACCACAGTGTATGTATACATATGGTATGGCCATAGTGACTTGCAGTAACATGGAGGACAAGAGATACTAGCTCTCCTTAACCCACCATGGTCTTAGTGTGATCATGGGCTGGTTTTTGGATGCACCTTTAGCTCCTTTAGGAGCTGGCAGTAATTGTGATCTTTTGGCTCCTTATTTGGGTGTCTTAGAGGTCTTGTTCTTTAACTTCACATCACCATCTCTTGTGATGACATCTTCAGATGCCAATTTGTCTTCTGTTTCAGGCTACCTTATGTTTTCCTGATTTGATTGTCCTGAGAAGCTGTGTGTGGAAGTTCTGTGATCTTGCTTACCAGCTTATCTAGGCTGCATCATCTCCTGCCTTGTTATATTCCTCTCGCCCTTCCTTCTTGGTGCTTCCACATCCACACTCCCAGTCACACTGATTTTAATGTCTCTACTAGAAGTCTCCACACGAGGAGACCAGTTGCCATTTTGTTGTCCTACTTTCTGACAGATGGAGGATAAGGAAGAATATTTGGAGGAATGAACCGTTTTTAATGCAGATATTGAGCATCCAGAAACAGTTTCTCACAGTGTTAGCACTGTGTTAGTGTTAGGGTTCTCTTCAGAAAGAAAACAATGAAGTGGCAACAGTTTAATGTTTCCCTGGACAAAGGGTGACTACAACAGCTCTCTAACATTCTTTAGTTTTAGAGCAGACACTGGCTACCCAGGTATCTTTCACGTTAACTGCAGGGTGTTAGGCAGGAAACCATGAAGTACAGCTTTCTAGGAAAACTTTCTTAAGTGCTTTTCAGCTCATTTACTGGAACAGGATACTGTTATATAAATCCACAAAAAAAACCCTGTCTGTTGCTGTGTGCAAGATCTGGAATCCCTTGCTCAAAGGAGAAGCTGGTCTTCCAAATACAAATTCCCAGTGTTGTACTTCACCACTAGTGGTGATGAAAGCACAAGTTGCCCCTGTAATGGAGTCCGAGTAGGTGAGTTTGGTTGGGCACATGCTGCCTCTTTGTGCCTAATGGACAGAGACAAATGAATCAGAAGGGTTTACAATAAAGTGGAAAAACTCTGAAAGAAAAAACATTTCATGCAGGAGTTTGTACAACTTTAGCATGAATTAATTTTTGCATGAGTATGCATTGGGACTGTGATGAAGGAGCACCTGGGATTACACTGACGGGACTTTACACAGGTTTAAGGATTATCTGTAAATAGCAAACCTGCCATAAAAGTCCTTGAGAAGAGGACTTGCCCTAGGATATTTCATCACTTTATTCAGTTATTTCAGAACAAAACACTCATTCTAAAGTTAGAAGCCACCTTTTTTCCTTTTCCTGTCACACTGTTCCCAGATTAATAATGCTAATATGTCATGGCTAATCCACATATAATTTTATAATGAATGTAGTTCAAGAATCTACTGCCTACTTGCCTACAGGAAGAACCTGAACAGGGAAATTAATGAGTACAATGGGACTCTACCTGCACACAGTGTTCCACAACAGGATGTGACCTCTTATGGGGTTTGCAGAGACGGCCAGTGAAAAAGCAGGCTTGGCAAAGGTCAAAATTGAGGCACTTCAAACAGCGATACCTGTGAGGGAAAACAAAAGGATTCAATAACTTCCCTGCAAATAAGGACTTGGTGTAAGTGAGCTTGACTACTGAAAGTACAGATCCCTGGGCTCTGAAATGCAGAGAAACAGCTTTGTTAGAATTATGACTTTCCTCAACATTCTCTGAATGCAAGTTATTTTGTCCAAATGATAATGGACTATTCTCCAAATCCACTGGTGATTTTGGTATTATTTATTCGCTGCATTAAAATGCAGTCCATGGAAGAAACAGCTGTTCAGCACAATTTTTGAGAATGCAGTTTCAACTTCATATGCTTCTTATGTACCAGCTTACCTCTATTTGTTGCACTCATGGAACTGTAATACTGACTGACACGTAATACATGATTGACGTAGGATTTGCAAGCAAAAAACTAAAAATACAAGAAACTAAACTTGCAAGCTTACTATTAGTGAGAAAAGAGTAACAGTAAATTCATTTTCTGAGCATTCTTCTCAGAGGTAATGGATAATGTTCTTTTTCTACCACTATACCATTTCATACCATTACTTAGATGAACAAGATGTTAAGATGGATAACCTAACTAGCCAGTTAATACAACTGGCTATGGGACAAAGAATTAAGAAATTAGATACTGAGGTTTAATTGGGTTTACTTCTGAATTGCCAGTTTACCTTCAGCATGTCTTCATAATCATGTCTGTGCTAGTGAGCTAAAGAGAAGCAGGATGCAGGCTTGAGCACTAGCCTGTGATGGTTCTCTCCCTCTTTTACTGACTAAATTAGATTACATCCAAAGTTTGTTGCTTAGTACATCAGTTATAGTCTGTAAGGTATTCAAACAATAGTAAGAACTGACACACCTGAGGCCAGTAATGGGGAAAACTTTGCAGACTCTACATCTAGCCTGGTGAGAAACCATTTCCGTGGCTGACAATCTGTAACATGTAGGGAGCCACAGGAGAACAGCAGGCTCCGATCTCAGCCAAGACAGGAATTTTTCTTCAGCAATAGCTGAATTCAGAACCTAGAAAAAATATGTCTCAAGTTCATACATTTATTTGAAAAGAACGGGTGTCTCATCTACAATTCCTAATAAAAGCTTTGACATTGGACCTTGCTAGCACAGATTTTCCATTTATATAAAATGTTACTGGGTTCTAAAGGTTTTGGAATAAATGCAAAAATCTTCAGTAGTATCTTACAGAATATCTTTTCTATAGACGCAAATCCTCTTTTACTGTGAGACTGTTGGTCAGCCCTGCCCCTTAACAGCAGGTACTTGGGGATGTTACGTGGTGATACACTTGTAGTTTTAATCAAGTAACATTCAAAATAATTTCCCAGGACATCAGAATTTAACTCACCCCATGGAAACAGTCATGAGTCGCAATTTCCACACAAGACAGAGCGCAGCTTTCTCCCACAATGGCTGGGATCTGCATTAAGAGGAAAGGCTCAGAAACACCTCAATAAAAAACAGATGTTCCCATCATGCTCTGCTGTGATAGTGACAGCACACAGATGGTGAGGAATCTATAGAAATGCCATTTTACATACTGATTTGAAGAAAACCTGTTCATATTCATACCATCAGTATGCAGTTTCATAGCTCAGCATGCCTCAGAATGATTTGCTTCCAACTCACTTACTGATATGGATCAATATACTATGTTGCCACACTATAATATTGAAGGACACTGGGTTTGAACCCCAGGGGTCATTTTCAGATCCCATTTTCAGCATCAGTTCAGCTGGAAATATCTGTACACTAAGGTAGCTTCCTGCAACTGCAAGCTGTTCTAGTGAGTACACACATCTGAAGACTGGAGTTGCCTTAGGAACAGTTGCAAGCATTGCCAGGATATGTAAGCTCAGCAACATGACTGCAGACGCATTCATCAATCCAAGCAGTTACTCTGACGGAGAAAAGGGACAGAATTTGATTCTTTCACCTATTTTGCGTGGTAGTTCCCTATGACCACAGAGTATCCTATTGACTTCAGTCCCATAAGGTAATCAAACATAAAATGTATCAATCATGTATTTTTTTTCTCTTACAAAATCCGTTGTGCAGCAGCATTGCAGTGGCATTACCTGATTCAAGTCCATTAGTAGGCTTCTCAGGGCACTACGGGTAATCAAGGCCACCTTCCCATCAGGAACAGCATAAAACTGGAAGAAACCTGAAAACAAGAGGAAAGAAACTTGAATCCTGGCAGACCCTGAAGTGTCTTCAAGCTATCTTCAAAATGCTATGGTGATTGCAGACTACCAAATAAACCCCATAATAAAGTTCCACTTTATTATCCACCTAACAGGCTCATAGTGACTGCTGTGGCAATACTTTCTTCCTATGACAGGGAAAAAAGAAGGAAAGTAAGGAATTTATGGCAATTCTTCATTGCTGGCATTTAAGACAGGTAAGGAGGAAGGAAGCAATGAGTTCATGGCATTAACAAAAATATTTAAATATGTTCATACAAAAAGTGCCCTGTTTAAATTGTGAATTGTTAATTGCAAATTGTAATTTGGACGGAGATATGCAGTATGCAGTGGGAGAGTATGAGATGAATATTTCACTTGTGCTCTATTCATTCTCCATTTTGACCATTTAATTTAGGCAGAAATCTTTGTGCTGCACATTACACTGGGCCACCTTTATCCATTATACTTAGTTCTTTAAGCATTTTTATCTTATGTCAAAAAGCTTGCTGGATCAAATATAAAAAATGGCTTTCTAATCCAATGAAATTTAACATTAGGAGTTTTCTGTTCTTTTTTGTGAGGCAAATAAAACGTGGCCTTCATTTTTAAGCCCTACTTATTTTAAACTTTACTATGACCTGTTCTAAGACTATGCAAAGATGGCTACAGACCTTGATTGAAAAGTATTATTCTGCATCAGCCTTTCTCTATAACTGAGCAGTCAACATGATTTACTTTTTGCATGGCAGAACTGTATTCTCTTCTAAAGTAAATTACAACAGAGATTTTTCTTGATGTTCAGTATTTCAGGCACTGTATAAAAATCATATATTTCCCACCTCTATATTTAGCCAGTAGAGTGTCTCCTGAAAGGGCAATTAGGGCAGCTGCAGCAGATCTAATTTTGACATACCCTGTTCCAGATCTAAGAAAATAACATAAGTCACAATACATTCACCAAGAATGTAAAACCTGAAACTTCTAAAGAATAAAATATTGCTACGTTGGGAGACAACTTCAAAACTCATACCCTTTTATATGTATAAATATAACTGATGCAACATTTCAGTGATAATTTATGTCTAGAACCCTTTGTCACTGAACATAACTTCAGAGTTAACTGTTCCAAGATACCACACAATTATAAAACAAAACCACAACATCTCCTTCAAATACCTCACATTCCAAGAAAAATATAATTTTACTTTTACAATATATGCCCTAAAAAAAAATCTGCTCTTTATTCGTGGAAAGCCTTCCCAAATATGGAAGTGAATACAGGATACAACCTGGTTTTGCATTATAACATCAGGCAGCTTCACTATGGCCCCAGATCTGCACTGAGGTTTTCTTGGGCTCATTCCATTTAATTTCACTGCAACTCAGTTTAAACAAAAGGACCAGGACTTTTTTTGATCGTTAGATAATAAATAATTTTTTTGACCATTAGATAATAAATAACCTAGACTAATTTAGAAACCGAGTTTGTGACATAGGCACCTAATGAACAAAACAATTATTTTTTTGTGATGATGATGACTATGCAGACATGAATTGGAAAGCACAAATCAGGACATCCTGGAACTCTACATTTAACATACCACTTTTGTAAAGCTGTATGGTACTTCAGAATATCATTACATAACATTTTTTTCAAGAGTCTTTAGATAAATCCATATTGCATAAAGCTGCAACATACTCTTCAAAGTATGTGCTCCTCCTACAAAATACTTTCCAGTATTAATATGGAGAATAGCACTCAGAGAAAACTTGATTAGAGGAAAATTGTAAGAAGCTTTTTCTATCCTATATACATGTCAAGAAAATTGTGAAAATTTTTAAACAAGCAGTAAAGAGAAAATTACACAGTCTTAAAAAAACAGAATAAAAGACCAAGATAGCCCTGTTAAGCAGATTCTTCTAAATTACTTCCCTACAGTGCACACAAATTACAAAATACTCTTGATGTTTCTAGCTTTGTTTCTTAATACACCAGTTTATTCTTAGCCTTAGAAAAATCTAATTGATTTTTCTAAGTAAATAAACATTGACGATATGGGACCTTAAGCAGTAGTGATCATATTATTAATGAATACTGATTCAAGAAAAAGTCCTGAGACCACTTATGTACCATTCACCTTCAGTAAAAAACTCTGCTCCAATGTATAAGGGAATAAATTTCACTCATGGTAAATAAATGGTACAATGAACTTAGCCTTTGTCTTTTAAATCTGATACAATCATAAACCAATTCTGCCTTTAGTTAATTAATTCATTATTCACAAACAATACATGAGAAAAATACACTCTGTGAGTTGCCTTCTTATTACTCCCAGAAACTATTTGCTCTTCGCAGGAGTTGATCAGCTCAGTTACGAGACATCAATTTTGTTTCATAATTAGTTGATGAAGTTTTTAAGCTGGAGAAAAACAAATGAAGAAAAGTGATTGGAAAATTCTTGACCTGTGCATGGGTGCTGTCCCTCAGAGGCAAATACAGATTCCTTTGTAGGACTGTATCAAAATATCTTGGCAGTCAGAAGAAAAGTTACTCTGTAGAGCTGTTCAGAGAAAAAGTCAGCACAGACTGGCAGAAGACCGGGCTTCCAGACAGTTTTGGAAACATTTGACATCTGTTTCTCTTATACATCTTTTGCCTCATATTCCAACAGCTGAACTACTCCCAGTTTGTAGAGCAAGAAAAAACCCCCACCAAATGTGAGAGTTTTGTAAGAAGTGGTGCAAGAGTGGTAGAAACAATACTTGGGGTGGGATCTACATGATCTTTAAGGTCCCTTCCTAAAAAACATTCTATGATTCTATGATACTCCACAATGGATTTACATTTGTTCTTCTTCTCACCTGTCATACATGGCAATGAGCAGACTCAACGTGAATTCAGCGGCTCTCGGATCTACCTGGCCTGGTTTTTCTAATCTTGCCCTTTGGAACAGTTTTGTCAACATTCTAGAGACTTGCTGCATGTTCAGAGAAATCTGCTCTCCCCTCTGGCTCCGTTCACTTGATAGGATATGTTGAATCAGAGAAACATCAATCAAATCCACTGTGGGAAAATTAAGGAAGAAATGAATGAGAAACCCTGCCTTTTCATGAATGGAAGCGTGACAATTTTGTATTAGAAAAGCCTAGCTAGGACAAGTTTGTAAAATGAAGTCTAAAACAGTATGCAACATAAAAAGGAAATAATCTGAGAAAGGTCTTGCTGGGTTTATGGATCTAGCAAAACTTGTGAGGCTACAAAGATTGAACAGCTCAATTAAAATTCCCTGGGATTTTGGGATAGATAGGAAGGGGAGAAAATAGCATGATTAATTGCATCCAAATTATAGAGGAATATAGTATGCTCAACTGCATCCAAATTACAGATGCAAGTTTTTTTCTATATATAGGTAGTATAAAACTACACACCATTCAGTACTGCAGGAAAAAGCTTACCTGTGAAAACAACTCGTGCTTTGATGTAAGCTTTCTCCTCATGCACAAATACAAAGAGAAGAGGGGTGCTATGGCCAAGAAAGGGGTAAGAAGGCTGTATTATAAATGTCCCGTGGAATAACTAACATCCCATACGAAGAGAGCTGTGGCTTCTTACAGGCCACATTCAGTCTCACAGAGGCATGATCAATTAGCATTAACTTAAGAGGAGAAAAATTGTAGCAGACTGAAAGTCTGTAGATTGCTGAAGCAGCAAAGAGTCTAGAATATGTCCCCAACGGTCTTTCCAGCACAGATGGGAAAATTACAGTGTGAATGAATCTCAGTCTGGAAACCCATGTGCACTTCTGGTCACCAGGGTTCAAGGAGGAGTAGAGCAAGTGGGGTAGATTTTCTGACTGTCTAGAGGAGACACAAAGGACTAAGCAACAGAGGTAATGAAAACCAGTACCTGTGGTTGTGCTCAAATGAAAAAAACTATGGCCAAGGCCAACAAACTAGTCATCTTCTCTGTGTTACCCTCAAGACCTCACTTGCAATATTGTGCATTTTCAGCAGACTGTTTCAGATGGAAAATTAAAGATTTCCATAAAATTTAGCGCAATATGGTATTTACATCCAGTAATTTCAAAGTGAGGTAGGTGAGCAGGACTTTGTTCCACAATTCTTTGCTTGCCTAGAATTCTGTCTCACTTCAAGACAGGGAGAATGAATTCTAGCCAGGGTTTTTCTGGTCTATTGTACTTTATTTTGCTCTCACTAATACTTATAGTATCAATAATAATGCCAGTCAATGCATTTTCAATGATCCATGATTATTTCCAACAAATCAGCTACTAAGAAAAATGAGAATTTGACTTTCAACAAGCATAATAACGCACAGATAAGGATTAATAATTGCAAGTGATGTCTAGATAGTAGTGTTGCAGATTGTAATAATAATTTGATTCTCCCCTAAGTTTAGAGTTTTACTAATGTATTTAAACTGACATTCAAAAGGAAAAAAAAAAATCAATTGTGTATGAAGCATTATCTAGATCTTAAGTGTTCATAATGCATTCTGAGATTCCCAGGAGGAAAATGAGAGAGCAAAGTAGCATAATAACTCATGGTGACAGCAATGCAAATTTTTTACAGATTCTTCTCCCTGTAAAAGCAGAGGATTCTCTTTGGCTACTAACACTGGCACAGATTTTGTACTGAGCGTAGTTTCAGGGCTGTTCTGTAGACGGAGCTCTGAACATCATTGAAAGCCTCTGTGAAAGAAAACAAACACACATTACAATAGAGCAGTCCATTTCAAACTAACTAAAAATCAAAACAAAATTTGGAGTTTGGAGTTGGTCAAAAATCTGAAGGAAAACTTTATAAAAAAAAATTCTTTTCTTTTTTCAAATAACTTGGTGGGGAAAATCACCTTGTAACTACTGACACAGTTGTAAAAATAGAGTTTACCATAGAGAGCACACCTGCTTCTTTGGGCATCGAGTTTATTCATAGATCAGGAAAAAGGTTATGCACTGCCCATACTTTTAGCCAAGATCATAACAAAATAATGTTTCTTCAATCGAACAGGTTTCTTGATCAGAGATGTTCTTTGACAAAGAACAGTTTGTCAGTCTGCACAGCAGGGTTATTGTTTTGGACGCATATTGTTTCAAGCATTAAACAAATCTTCTGTCAAGATCAGTATGTGTGACTCTTGTAGAAGAAGATGTTTAAGCAATTTACCAAAGCAACTGGCTTTTGACATTTCTGCTTAGCAATTCCACTCAAGCTGCTTGACTAAATCCCATGCCCTTACATGATTTAAGCTAATTTCTTCCATATCACCATAGGATGTTCTCTTGAGCGGAAAGTAAGATCTGCCGAACATGACTTATACCTGATATTTTACATACATACCTACAATGTATGTTTCAAGACCAAAAAAAAGGCTTGTTGACTAAACTTTAGAAACTGGAACAGGGTTTATCAGTTATCCTCCTGTCCTCAGAGGCTCTTTTTTCCTGTACTTCAGAGAGAAAGAGTTACACACAGTTGATTAAGGTTAAAGATAAGCAACAAATATGCGTAATTGAGTAGAAACAATTCACAAAACACTTTACCTGTTCAGTTTGGAAACAAGCCAATCTGTGCGCAACTGTTTCCCACAAATACACCGGATTAATATTAATAGTCAGCAAATTATGGGCTCTGCTGGTTCCCAGATGCTGCCTAAGCTATAGAAAGAAGCCAATAACTGCCATACCATCTGTTTAGTCCTGCTCTTGTCATACTATGTTTTGTGATATTATTTGGAGATGTAGTGTAGCATGTCATACAATGTGAAAAATGAGTTTTGACTTCCATGCATCATCAGTTCTCTTACTCCAGTAAACTGATCCAAAGCCCTTTTGAAAGCATCAGAAAAGCTCCCACAGTTCTCAGTAGGCTGTGGATTAAACTCCAAATGCTTATTTTCAAATACAAATGCTAGAAACATACACATGATCCAACTCAAACACCTTCCATGTGCAAGATGACTTTCTAAGTGAAGGGAGCCTGTTTTAGTAGGCATCTGCTACTCAATTCAAGTCCATCCTTACAGACAAAATGTGGCCTCAAAGTTGGGCATTCTGTGCCTGTCAAGCACAGTTCCAGAATTAACTTGCGAGAGCACACAAGTAAACCAGCAAAGAAAACCAGCTCAAATAAAATACAGAGCATTTTAGGATTATTAGTTATGAGAGGCTACTTACGGGCATTAAACTCTTTAATATCTCAGAGGAATGGGGTTTCCCCTTTGGACAGAAAATCAGCATATAATCATTCTGCAGTGGGTCAAATTTCACCTCAAGAACCCTAAATGCCCTTAGTTGAGAAGCTGAGAAAGGAGCTCCTGCACATACAGAAGAGTGTGTTGTTCCCTGACATCTTCAGCTCGTTACCTGCTAGTTCTGCATTTTGTGCTACTTGCTCTGTAGCAGATGAAGTATTTGCTGAGATTTTGTACTCAGAGAGGGAGTGTATGGCCACCCTTCATGCCTATTTGAGAATATGGGAAAAAACTTAGCATATATACTATAAATTATTGAACATGACCCCTGTGTGCCATGAGCCAACGTGATAATGGCAAGGAAGGTGCCAGGGCAGATCCAACAATGAGGGTAGGACATAACAGCTGTGTAATTTGTCATCCATGTGCTACAGGACAGAGATTCTGAAAGTGGCATGACTTCATTACAATTCAGTAGTTTCTGTTCAAAAAGACACAGAAATGCCTCTTGAGAAAAGCTGGGGAAAAATAAGAAAAATCCTCACCCTGCAAGTCTGGATCCATTTGAAATGAACAGATGGCATTAGGCATTCTATAACGAAACAAGCCAAAGTGTTAAAGCACATATTCCAGACAGAGACATATCGAACCATTCAAATAAAACCTTTTAATCTGAACAACTTATTGGTTGCATTTCAGAAATTAAATTAAACAGAATTACATAAGACAACATAGTAGTTCTGGTGCCACGTGCAGAGAAACGCCAGGAAATTGCAAACTCTCCGCTCAGCATAAAGTAGGAGTAACTCAATTAACTGCAAAACTTTAGCAGGGCAAAAACGATCCTCAAAACAGTTTCAAGTACAGGAAATGGGATCTTTCACTGTAAGAGTCCAGTGTTTACATGCAGGATTACTACACAGTGTATGGTGTACAATTTCAGGTCACAGAGAGCATAACTGTAAACCAGCCTCTTCCCAAGATTCATTGATTGCAATTGCTCGCAAGTATTTCCCAAAATTTTCAAACAGAACTTCCGTTTTTGTCTGAGGTGACATTATTTCTTATTGAGCTGACTTGGAAGAGAAAAAGGAAAGATAACCATGAATCTCCTTTTATAAACAAGTCCAAAAACAAAAGTAATTATGTCCCTGATAATAATGGAAACTGAATGTCTCCCCTCAGGATTTATTTAATTAAAGCTCTAAACTACATTATATTTTCAAACACAAAAATATGAATTAATCATAGTAACTACCAATTAACATTACAGTTGCAAAACATTAGGTACAATGGATCTAACTTTTACAAGATTCCAAGGGCCACATATAGGGCTTATTGTGGAGAAAAAAGGGAAATTTTGCTGGAATAAATAAAAATTAAATACTTGGAAATGATTTAAAACTTAAATAATACCTTCAGTGTTAAACTCAAACTTAAACAAATGTTCACTTAATACATTTTTCCAGTGAGAATCACTGATCATTTGCTATAAACATGACAGAATACTGGCCAATTATGAAGCATAAATATTCAGTGATTTTTGAATTCTGATCTAGTTGAATTTACCATAAATATGCTTCTCACTGTTTTAGTTGGTGAAAGCTGCTACTTTGTGTTTCAGTCTCTAAATAATCTATAAATACTTAAAATAACGGGATACAGATTTGCTTTCACAACTTTTCATTAAAGATTACAATGCCACAGTTTTTACTGAAGTCCTTCTTTGAAAGAAATACCACTATGTTTCTTTTCCACTGTTGTTCTATTTTCTTCCTTACTAAGATTTAGAGATTGGACTCAACACTGGGTTCTGCAAGGCTCAGCTCTGCCCAACATTTACACAGGCATGTAACTTTGTGCATATACATATTCATATGCAAATATATATGCAATATATATGCAAATATGATACAATTACTCCTAAAATACATGCAGTAGTAGGTGCCTCTGCATAGCCTGACAGAAAAGTCAATGTAGGCAAAGCAACAAAATCATAAGATTCTAAACAATTAATTAAATACAACTGTTTATTGAAAGCTACAAGTTTTGTAAGAAACCTAGAAGGTAAACTTACAACACACAGCTTGCCTCATGTTTTCCTCCTGTTTTTCTCTGCACCAAGGGTACACAAAATACAGAAAGAGGATGGAATGAATGTAAAAATATACAGGTTAAACTCACTTTAATTAGAACTCATTAGAATTTGCTTACTCAAATAAGAACAGATCCTTACTGAATTATGCAGCATGCATAATCTGTGAGCACTTGATACTGTAAGATGACAAGGTCTCTATTCAGTACAGTGCAACAGTCCAACGTTTAAATGACCCATAGGGATAAAGACCCTATAGCCTTATATCAGGGTATTCATAGTCTCGAAGTTAAGCATGTGTTTATGTGTTTTACCAAACTGCCCACCATTATACAACATTATACCTATGAATCCTCACTCCAAAAAGTTACAAAAGGTATTATTAATGTATGTACAGTCTACACTTTTATACACAAAACTCTGTGGACAGTCCAGATCTTGACTGCAGTAGAAATGCCTGGGTGAAATGAACAGAATCTACTTCAGTATTAGGACATCTACCTTATAATGAACATAATATGAAAGTAGAAACAGTATCTGCCAGCCATCAAATCTGAACTAACTTTGCTCATTCATACACCATTTCAGTCAGTGTGTTATATTTCAGCTACTTGTGCCCTTTAATAATGAAAAACATTTAAAGAAAACAAACAAAAAAGAAAATCAAAATTACGTCCAAATGTACAGGAAATAAATTTTTACAATTATAAATCTTGGTCCCATTAACAAGAATAGTCTTATGTGCATAACAAGAGCAGCCTTTTTCTTGAAACTATTGGAATGTGAAAGAAAAGTAATGTTTGATTACTTATATGTACTTTTATTTGCCTTACAGGTTCTCAGAATATGTACTTCAGCAAACAAAACGCACTTTCATATGCACATGCTGCATGATTAAGTTACAGTACAGAGAAAGACAAGCCACATGAAATAAGGCAGAAATCTCCCAAGAGATCAATGACTTGATCACAGAGAATTTTTTTCTTTTGAAATCAGGCGACATATGATCAATATTTTAAATACGCATAAAATAACCTACAGTTACTTTTGTTTCCTGTGAAGGGTGAACACATTCTAAGTTTTGTTCAAAGGCCAAAATTATTTTCTCCTCTTAAATACTGTTAGTAGCTGTTCTTACCTTTCTCTCATTACTTACTAAAGGCCCAGAAGTCAGATGACACTGCCAGAGGAGTCCAGTTTTATAGCACTTAAAAGTTGACTTCAAGACACAGTTCTAAAGGTTTTGCTTTTAAATTAATGCTGCTCACAACAAATGCCTGGCAAAGGCCCAGATCAAAGTATCAGGTAATTGTCTAAGCAGTCAAAACAGAGAACACTAATTAAATAGTAATAAATACTCTGAATTATTAAAGACAAAACTTCTTTGATCTTTGTTTCAAAGCATTTTCTTGAGGTTGGAGTGCAGTATTTCTAAATTGAGAGGCCTTTACTAAGCATCTCCCAGTTGCTGAGAAACATGTTGCTATAGAGACTGAAAATGAGGTGGAAGCTGGCACAGTTATGCAGAAAGCACAGTGTGCTGTAACGAACAGTTGGTGCAGCTACACAAAGAAGAAAAATAGTAAGCCCTAGTGGTAGTGTCCTAGAATAAAGATTGTTCAGACCAACCAGAAAGCTAACACACTCTTCACAACACTCAAATGCGAGGGTTTATGAAGAATATATATAACATTTGTAAGACACATGCATTTAGCTCAAAGTTCTTTTTCATAAATATTTCAACAGCTACTCTAACACCCAGGTAGTAGGAGTCATCAATGCTGTGAATATCCTGCATATATAACATTACTTGGTAAATTGTGAGAAAATGTGTACTGGAAATTACTTATAGAAAACCCAAACTTAGTGATGACTGAGTCAATTGCTGTGTTACAACTGTAACCAACTTTAATTATGCTACCATATTTTAGCTTTCCTACTATTTTCACTTTTGTCTTTCTCTCCCAAGCAAAGCTAGGAAAAGAAACTTTTCCATTCTATTATGCTTCCACAAGGGAAGACATAAATTTCCCTGCAGGCTACTAGGTAAATCCAGTTAGAACAGTTCAGGATACAAGAGACATCCCAAACATTTTTTTCTTTCACCTCCCAGCCTCTGAGAAAAAAAAGCTTTTCAGCTAGTGACTCAGAAGTCTGATAAGCCTGTTTATAAATTGCAGAAACAGTTATATTCCTTCTCATTAGCAGCTGTGCAGTGTTGGTGCTTGAACTGCAGTCTGTTTGAATTACTGTCTCCACAGGCAAAATAAAAGAATTCAAATAGTAAAAGACTGCCTATTCTATATTCATGTAGAAAAAACCCCAAATGTAAATACACATTAGAGAAGATAACTTTTCCTCTCCTGTCTTAGACAAGGAGCTATGGAACAAATCAGATAGTTTGTAAAGACTACTGGTAGCACCCCACTATGCTCTCCTGAGACTTCTACCTCCAGATGCTCCTCAGAAACTCAGCCAATTTTCTGTGCATATACTAGAAACTAATTCTGTGGAGACCATTTACTCAAGAAATTAATGATTCCTAACCCCTTTCTTCAAGACTTTCTACTACACCTGCCTGTAAAATTCCCATGTGAACTCCTCCTATATATAAGATATAATCCTCTTGGTTTCTTCATATAAGAAGTCTACCCTGTTCCGAGTTTGAACCTCCACTTGAACAGAAATGATGAATTTATTCCAACTATATGTATCTGATTCAAAGAACAGGAAGCTCTCCATTTTGCTTTAAACATAACTGATAAAATCAGCAAGTAAAGTAACATTTCATTAACACAGTCTCAATTTTTTAAGAGCCCAAAGACATAAAAGTTAAAGTGGTTCCTCAATAATTCTGTTTAGACAAGGACTTAATTAATTGCATGTTTGACTTAAAACGTATGAAACTCATGAGATAAATAGGAAAACCCCATAGGGACAACAATTATCTTGTCACTAAGGAGATGGACTTATATTTTCATGTTAAAAATCAATTTTGCCTAAGAAGATATATTATTACACAAGTCCCGTGTTTCAATACATCCAAAATAAGTATTTGGAGTTAGAAAATTGCTACTCTAGGTGTGACAGTCCTGCTCAATATTTTCATAATATGAACGTTTTAGACACTAAACTATGTTTTTGCAACAGTTTATTGGTCTGAAGAAATAGGCTGTTGGATGCAAATGAAATCCTACACTCACTAGAATCAGTCGGAATTTTATTCTGGTCCCCAGATTAAGAATGTTATATTCATTCTGGTTTTCAAATATTTTTCTGCCTAAAGATTTCCTGTTTCTTTATGAGGAAGATACAGCAAAAGCTATGACAATGTTTAAATGTTTTTTGTCATTTGCTCTTTGGAGCAATGAAAGTCTTATCTTAGTATGGGAATTTCCAGTATTTTTCAGCCACACAGCTCTGGTTAAAGTGACCCAGTAGGCAACATTTCCATTTCTGTAAAGAAAAGTAAAAACATTACATATTTTTTGCCAGCCTTCTAAAATGCCTACACATCCAGAGAGATCAGCAAGGGCACTTTGGGAATATTTGAACACCTGACAATGATGTTACAAGAGAAGGCCACAACTAAGCAGATAGCTGCTAGCAGTGGGAAGGCCTCTGCTTTAGTGTTAAACACAGCCCCAAGAGGAATAGGGCAGCTCTACAGAAGAGCAGTGCCATATATGTAGGGAGCAGACAAGGAAGGACACTCTTATCTACTTGGGAATCTCCTGTCTAGGTTAAACAAGGTCACGATTAGCTAAATAATTAAACTCTGTATTATCAAGAATATCTTATTGTGTCCGTAGTTCTTTCTTAAGAAAAAAGCATGGATAACCAAAAGGCTTATGTGCTCACTACAGGCTCTGGGCATCAAGCTCCAAACAGTTTCCTTATTCTTCAGCCTGCCCTTAGTGGAGAAGAACAGCTCATAGTAAGGTAACTGCTGATATAAAAGTACTGGACAGAATTTGAAGGAAGGGAGAAAGAAAACTAACTAGAAAAAAGGTCTGTAGGACTAAAAAGTAGAAAGAAACGGCTAGAACACTGAAAAAGTGCAGGGATTTCAGAACTTGAGAATAGGGGAAAAGTGAAAAACCAGAACTAAACCACGCTTTATAATTCATCTGCTCTTATTTTGATGAATGAGGGCAGAGAACTTGAAAAGCAAATTAAGTAGGAAAAGCAGTACAGAAAAACTTGGGAAAAGATGTGGGCTTTTTAGCCTTCTCCATATGGATGTATTTCTTTTATTTCCTTTAGTGCAACGAGTTTTTCCTAAATGGGAAAAAAAAGGCAGTTTTAATATCACGCATTCTTTGAATCTGTTCAAATGTCTAGCACAAACTTAAAATATGTTAAAACCAAACAATCCTTTCACGTTACTAGTATGACTGAAGGTCCCAAAACTGACTGAAACCAGAATGTAGAGTTTTGAAGCAGTCTTTTCAGTATTTCAATACTAAAAATAAATTGGTTTTGCCTCACTAAGTGACAAAAAGTTCATGATGAAATTAGTGCTCATTAATTTTGTATTTTCTGAAAAATCCCTAATTCTAGTAATATCTGGCCTTCATACATGCAGAGTTACAGCCATAAAAATGCCAAAAAATGTGTCTTCTAGCATAGAAATACTCTGAATACACATAAGCAAAATCAACATCAGTGGCATGGAACGTAGAAACATTAAATTAAAGGTAATATTTCTGTTTTGCACGAAGCCTGCAGAACTTTGGAGTGTAACTTCTCCACGTACATAGGTAAACTTATTTTATCATCTCCTTTTTAGGCAACAGAATTGTTACTTTCAATATACAAATACTACCTCACACATATAAATACTTGATCTTTATCACGCCCAAGTGCATGTGGGCAGTGTGTACATCTAAGGTGGAGAGTAAAGGTCTCAGTGCTCGAGGCTGTATCACAATGTGCCCATAGGTGGCAGAGTGGGCACACAGGAGACACAAGAAATCCTCACCTGAATTAGCTCGTGGGCTAAGCGTCCCAGAACTTCTTGGGTCGTTCCATCAATTTCTAATTCTTTTATGACTTCCCAGTTACCATTCTGGAACCTCACTGGCATAGAGAAGATAATTCCTTCGGGAACGCAAAACTGACCTGAAGAAGAGGGAAAAAATGACCCAACACGTTATTTCTCATTACAAAACACACCCTCACCAGTGTCAACATTAAATCCCCAGACTTGCAAAAGTCTACAACTGCAAGATCTTACTATAAGTGGAGACTGCATTTTTCAGTCTACGGTTCAAAAAAGAGTTTCCCTTTTACGGTAACCTTGTACTTTAGTTAGATGTACATGAACCATAGAACATAGACTAGTTTGGGTTGCAAGGGGCCTTTAAAGGTCTCTAGTCCAAGCCTCCTGCCATGGGCAGGGACATCTTCAAGTATACCAGGTTGCTCTGAGCCCTGTCCAACGTGGCCTTGAATGTTTCCAGGGTTGGGGCATGTCCCACCTCTCTGGGCAGCCTGTTTCAGTGTCTCACCACTCTCCTTGTAAAAAGCTTCTTTATATCTAATCTAAATCAACCCTCCTTCAGTTTAAAACTATTACTTCTTGTACAACTGTACAAATTTAAGATGCACAATTATACATCTTAAAAGGGGGGAAAAATTATTTCATACAAGGATTAAATGGCTGTTGTGAAATATTACATTTATTGGTCCACATAACTACACAAAAATAACACACTTTTCTGTCTTAGCCACTAAGATCTATAAAGAGTTTTTGGGCAATACACATACATCAGAAAAGCATAAAGCTAAAAGACTAAGAGAAAATCTGTAAGAAGACAATATTAACCTAAGAGATGCTTCTAGAAACTGAGTATCAAATCACAAGTCATGGAAAGCAAAATTATTTAGATTTGGAAGTTCTTATGATGAAACAAACTCTCAGCCTCACACGACTTGTTTTACAAGTTTTTGTTAAATTAAAAATACTGATTAAAAATAATGTTAGAGGAAAGCTATTATATGTAGTGCAAAGCTGTAAGAGAACATGAGAAGCAAAAATAGATTTACCTTCACTAAGTACTCCCATAGAAACAATCTCCCCAGGAGGAGAGCCGTGATACCAGTACTGCAGTGCAGTGGCTACTGCATGAGCAGGTAACATTCCTGTGCAACGACCGACTCGGGAACGCAGTGAACCCTGTGCAGAGAGAAATTCTGAATGGATCCATTCCCTACCAACAAAAAAAGGGTGAAAAAAGAGATTAAAAATCTAAGATGATTGCAGGAAGAGTAGTTTCGTAGATAAAAAAAGAACTAAACCTGAGGAAAGAAAACAGTCAAAACTCACTCCGACTTCACTGCTGGGGGCAAGGCATCTACAGCCAGTAAAAAAAAAAGGTCTAACAAAAAGTAGCTCAAAACACTAAATAACCTACAAAGTTAGGTTATTTACTCTAGTCATAACCTCTGTTATTACTGTAATTTATACATATTACTGATTTATGTAAGAACCCAGCCATGAACCATAATCCCCCTATGCTAGGTCTCAGTACAAGCACAGAACAAAAGAAATGTCTGCTCTTCAGTAAATGCCAGGTTTAGACCAGAGTGGGAGTTCCATATAGCTGGGCCTGGGTGCACCTCATACCTGCTGCCCTCTCACTGCACCCATCCTTTCTCTGCTACTGTTCTTTCCACAAGAAGCTATCTGGCTGCCAGGTATCTTTTTCACATATGTTAACAAATCCTCTGTTTCATGAAACTGACAACATTAGTGTGCTCAGGCCACATGTTTCATGGGATTCAGGTACAGGTATCTGTTTAGTACTATTTCAAAGTTTCTTTGTGCTTACTAGATATCTAAGCCACTGTCTGGACTTCCATTACTTCTTATAAACTGCCCATGATATAAGAGAAACCCACTTAAAATGAAGGAAAATACAGTTATAAACAAAGCTGGCTGGAGAGCCAGAACTATGTACAGTGCTGGGAACTACTCAACTTGCGTTTGCCTTTAAAACAGTGCTAATCAGTAAAGACAAATCTTGGAAACAAAAACCTTTCTTGATGTTTTATCACCCAGTTCAGATAAATATGGATTTAGTTGTTTTGTTTTACTTTACAGAAATAAACCTGTACCGTACCTATCATAAATCATATTCAACAAAGGACGCTGAAAATTAGCTGGGCCCCAAATAGCACAGTCATATCCATAAAGTTTTGCATGTGACAAATCAATGTAGTTAGAGCCAGTAGTATTGCCCCAAACAATCACGTCTTTAACTCCTGTAACAGAGGAAAATGTATACATTAATGAAGGGACAAATACTTTCACAGTGTAGGCTGGACTAGATGACCTTCAGAAATCTCTTTCAAGATTAATTATCCTTCAATTCAGTGCCCTACCATGCTAGCAGAAATGATCTGATCTGAAAAATGCAACCAAGTTCTCCATAATATATGAAACCTTATCGCAAATTGAAAAAGGAACTTAAATTTATATCATGTTATTTTAAATAATAGACAAACCCCAGTAAATACTTAGTGTTTAAAAACCAAACCAACTCATATTGCAAACATACAGCAAAGTTAATTTTAAAATCCTGTAAAAACGAATACAGAAACAATAAAAAAGTCATTAAAAAACACCTACCTTCTTTGGTGCAAAAGAATTTTCTCAAATAACCTGCTGATAGGCCCTTCAGCCTATTAACTTACTTTTCCATTTTATTAGGCTCTAAAACATCTAGACTTGTCATCAATGACTAGTTCTACCCCTACAACACTGAAAGAATCCTGATGGTGAGCAGGCTGTCAAAGCACACCTTTGCTATGCAGTGCAGAACTGTGCAAATATAACCAAGCTATAACAACCGACCTGAGAAAGAAAGCTAATTAACCCCAAACTAATACTACAACACAGTTCTACTTTACTCTCATTATCTGCACAGCAGTATGTTGCCATGCTTAATCACAGCTAGTTTGTGTGTACAAAATAACAATGCACTACAGAGTGCAAATTCAACCTTCACATCGTAGTTCCTGATCTGCAACACAACTCAGACCTTCTTAGTTTATTTCCAGCATGAAACACACACCAGAATGGCAGGGCTGCATCCCAGAGCCAGCAAAAGACACCCTGTCATTCTCTGCACCCACCCAATTCAGTGGGCGCACTGCTGCGCTTGCATTTCCGCACGCACATCAACTGTGTTCTGCAATGAAATATGCACTCCCAAAGGGGCACTGATTTCCCCAAATGCTACGTAAATATTCACCTGCTGTGCTCATATTCAGTTTCCTGGCCAGCATGGCTTTAGCTGCACTTTCCCAGGCTGTCGCAACTGCAATGATATTTTCAGGCTTAATGGATGGGCCGTATGTCATAATCAGCATCGCCTTAAGGTTTGCAAAGGTTTTTCCTGATGAAATTACTCTGACCTCACTCTTGGCATTCTTCTCAATCAAGGGAGCATACACTTGACAGATCTCACTCACTTCCCTGATGTAGTTCTCAAGGGACTGGACTTCCAGGTTTAAGAGGACATCATCAAGAACAATAATAACATCAGCTTCAATAAAAGCCTCATCTATTTCAGTGTGCTCCAAAATACTGCGGAGAAGTGGGAACGCCATGTCTTCAGCTTCCATCACAATACTGCAAAGAACTTCCTTAAACTGGCCAGTGTCAAGCAAATGGATACTGATTTCTGTGGTCATCCCAAACACTTCTCCATTTGCCAACAGAGGGATCAGTTGATAACAGATTGGAGCTGATGCACTGACAAGAGAAGGATGTAGAAAAGTTAACCATGAACCACTGCTTGTTTGGAAGGTATTTATTTTGTATTTGATCACGTTTAAATAGACCATTAGCTTGGATCCTTTACTGCTCTTTCTGCCATTTTAACAGGTTAAGAATCAAAACATTTGGGTCCTCCTTTCATTTGAAGGTTTTTCCATCCTACATGTTTCAGTTGATGCTGTCACTTAAAAATTGGTGTCTTTATAGAATGACAATTTTTTAAGGAGTTCTGTTAGGACTGCTAAAATACAGAAATTTCGAAAGGTAGAACTGCAAGAGACTTTACCTACTTAAATATTTCCAACAACATTTAATGCAAGATAGTTACACTACAAAATTTCCAGCTTATAATGTAAATACTTGCCTTTCCCTAAACCGATCTGGGTTCTAAGTGTTGCCTTTTCACACCCATCACTTAAATTGGTGCAAAATGTAAGAAAAGTAGTTTGTCACAGTGAGGGGTGCAGAACCTAATTCAAATCACCAAATTACAGGGATTGGTGCATAACTTCAGATGGTTACACCTGCTATATGTGATAGGAAAAAGTGCATTCTTTTGAAGCTGAGTGAAACTTCATAGATACTTTCTTTACCCTCACCTGGTGATCCAGATCTGCACAGGCTTGATAAGACTTTTAATCTCTTCATCCTCTTTTACAATTTCAAGATGAGCCTGCAGGTTCTCCTCAGCAATATCTAACATTTCCTCACTCAACATCATTGAAGTGATGCCATAATATCGCTAAGAACAAAAATGACGATCTCCAATCAAATGGCAGCCCACACCCAGCAAGGTAACATTACAAACAATAGCTTTATTTCACATTGGAAGGAGGAATAAAGAACAACACTGTTATAAAACATGGGTTTACATTATTAAAAGCAGCTCATTACCTGAGCATATTCCAGAAAATCATTAAGTCCTCCCAGAAGCTGACCTTTCCCTCCACGGTCCAACAGTTCTCTCCAAACAATAGGAGACTCTCTGTGTTCCCATCCATTTGTTTCACAAATGTCATGAAGCCACTGCTAATGTAAACATCCCCACCAAAAGATTTTAAACTTAAATAACACTTAAGTCTTGCCACTCTAAACATTCTTTCTATTTCCTCTCAACACAAGGTGCTTCATAACCTATGTACCAGTATCTGCAAAATGGGGAAATAGCACAAAGCGAGGCAGAGTGATACACACTGATACCTCACCTAAAGGTCTTAATTCTGCTTAATTCTTTACTGCTGTGATTTTGCTTAATTGTCTTAGTATACTGAAGATAGCAATGTTGTGAAGCAGTGAATAACTTAGCTGCAGAAGGTAAGTAAGGTGAAGAGGTTAATTGCTTTTCACTTAACTGTTTGACTTACTTAGCTGAGGTGTCAAGCAAAATATAAGAGGTAATAAACATCATGGTATTGTCTATCTCATGAAGTCAGACTGCAGTTTTTTCAGATCCTTATAGGAACTACAGGGTAGACATGGCAACATGTCTACAGAATAAATATTCAGAAAGGCATATCCACATTGTAAACAAATATGTGATATTTAACTTCATACTTCCAGTGCACTTCAAAGCCCTTGACTGCCAAAAATGCTCTTGACACGTAACAACTCTGAAGGCATATGCAATCACAGTGAGCAAAAGATTTACAAGCTGAGATGCCATGTATACATAAAACAAAAAAACTGACCAAACAAACAAAACCTCCTTGAACTTTTTACTGCCAAAACACACCTTTAGGCTGGCCCACACTTTGTGCCCATCTTCTGTGGTAAGACTCACAGTGATGCCAGTTACTCAAAACATTCAAACCTTTCCTCTGGCTGGCTCTCATAGCCAAAGCTGCTTCTGCAGCACCTCTACCTGCATATCAAACCACTAATACAAGAGAATAAACGTACTACATATAAGCACATTTGTTGGTTTGTAGAGCACTGGAGTACCTACCAGTGACTTGGCTTACAGTCCCTTACCTCCCACTTGTCAGGGTGCTGAGTGATCTTGTGAACCCTGAAGTTGGGCAAGGTCGCCTGGAGACAGTCAGCCAGGTGTTCTGCTTTGGCATAGTAGGGGCAGTTTGCCTTACCTGTGAATACAGGAACAGCAGCACAAATGGATGATTTTGTGACACTGACTGATAAGGACTTAAAAGACCATTGTTTAATGTGAGCCGGCAAAAGAAAGGTAGCTCTGGAGGTGAAACAGCCTCTTCAGACAGCGTTCAAGGGGCCGAGGCCACCCGTGGGGGGACATCAGCAAAGGATGAAGCCTCACTGACGGGGTAAGGGAAGAACGCTGACTCGAGTACGGCTGAGGCCATGTGGGCACGGCTCCCGGAGAGCCTGAAGAGGGGACGGTGGGGAGCCCGCAATGAGGGGCTGCCGCTGCAAGCGGAGCGGAGCTGCCCCGCCTGGGTCCCGGTACAGAAGGTGTTGCTGCTGCTGCCGCCGGGGCTGCCCCAGGGTGCCGGTACGAAGCGGTGCCGCCGGGGCTGCCCCAGGGTGCCGGTGTGAGCCGCTGCCCCGCGAGGGTCCCGGGTCCCGCCTCACCCGCCACCACGAACTTGGCCATGCGCGCGCCGCCCTCCAACGGCCGCTCCGGCGTTGCGCAGCAACGCGCCGCGCGCCGAGGCAGTTTGTCCCTCGCCGCGCGCCGTCCCTCTCGCGAGGCCCGCCGGGAGCGCGCGGGGAGCGGACAGTGTCATGGCGGCGCCGCGTGCAAGGTAACGGGGGCCGGCGCCCGCCGGGAGCCCGCCCG
>VXAY01000699.1:1082769-1188726 GCA_013399855.1 Oxyruncus cristatus | reverse complement strand
CGGCACGGCTCTCCGGGCCCGACACGGCTCGGCTGGTGCCGGCGGTGCCGGGCACGGCGCGGCCTGGCGTGATCCCTGCCGTTGAGCTCCGAGCGGGTGCGGAGGCGGCCAAAGACCTCTGATCCCTTGTGCCGTCCCGCCCTGCTGGGCAGCGCTCTCGGCGCCTGCGGGAAGCGATCCCGAAACCCAGCGGCTTTTCCCCGCCTGGCGCCCCCGGCCCGGGAGTGATCCCGTGGGTGAGCCGGGAGGTCGGGCCAGGCTGGCGGGCGGGATTCTGTTACCGGAGCTAAAGCGGACCCTTCAGAGCCCTGTCGGGAGACGCGTCTGCCTGGGAAACGTCACTTAGGAAAAGCCTGTGCCTCCTGGCAGGGCTTTTGGTTAGAGCAGCAAAGAGGAGGAAAAAAGAGTTGACACCCGGGCTGAGTTTGCCTTGTGCCGAGATGTTTGGCTGAAATGTAGGGGACCGAATAAAAGCCCCTCATTTTCCAGAGATCTTTTCCCAGATCTTCTCCCTTCCTGTAAAAGTGTGTAGATTTGGCAATTGAAACTGTGGGAGTTGAAAGTCTGGTAACTAACCCGTAATTTTCAATTGTTTTTACAGATGAGTGATCTTACGCAGTTTCTCCAGAACTGCTTCCACTGGTAGAGTTTCATCGGATCCCTTACTTGAGTTGCTATTTCAAGTCTATTCACAAGGAATTAGCAAAAATGAATAAGAGAATAAGTTATTTGTTAAATGCTGTTAGATACCTGCATAGGTGCAGTTCTGTGCTGACTCCCAAATCTTCAAGCACAACAAGAAAACACATTTTATGGATTAGCAGATACAGGGATCCCTTGGGAAATGTGAACTTCAGGGAGTTATTCTTAAATATTTTTCCTTCTCTTCATGGATCGTCACTTCGATTTGTATCTCAAAAGACGGATGTGTTCAGCACAGGTGCAGAGGCTTTGGTGGGTGAGCAGGCTTCCCAGAGCTCCTTGGAAGCTGAAAAGTTGGATGATTCTGGGAGCTTCAAAGCAAAGCATGGAGTGGATGATAATGACCTGATGTTCTTTAATAGTCTCCGGAAATGCACGTGTCCTTGCGATGCGCTGGACTTGGCTTCTGAGTCTGCTGTCTCCATCAAGCACTACTCAAACTGTTTAACCACAGCGTGGAGGCTCTTCAAACACATGTCGGAGGAGCAGCAGCGCTACGAGAAGCAGCTGATCTTTGAGCACCCGGCCTTCATCAAGCTGTGCCAGCAGCTGCTGCAGGACTCCCGCAGGATGACACGAGGGGACCTGGTGTTCAGCCTGCATGCCATTGTGAACCTTGGGGTGCCCCAGAACACACTCCTGGTCCAGACTTTGCTGAGAGTCTGCCAAGTAAGTGTGAAGATCCTTCTCCTAAATCTGGGCTGAAGTCTCGTGGGCAATTCTGGGAGGCTGTGCAGCATCAGAGAGAATTGGGTTACATCCCTGGCTTAGTCTGATGTTCCATGGAAATAGGGTTCCCAGAGTTGATTTGTGCATACTTGCAGTCTCCTTCATTTTTGAAACCACTGCCTGATTTCAGATTTAACATAGAGGAGAAGTCTCAAAAATCATTACGTCTTTTAAATCAACTAAATTTGATGTGAGTCCTTGTGGGGGTCACTGCAGAATTAAAACTTCTGAATTGACTTTTGAGGGGAAAGAAAAAATGACAGGTACAGATTGAGAGTGCTCAGTTTTACTTTTCTGAAAGTTTCATTGGTTTGAAGTAATCTGACACTGTGAAAACTTTAACAGGAGAAGCTCAACCAACTTGATAACCGATGTGTCTCCGTTTTGGCAACTACTTTATCAGGGATGGATAAAGACAAGAATGTGAGCGCTCTTCAAGCTGGATTACAGTGAGAAAAACATATCTTTCACATGTTCTTCCTATTTCAATGTTGTTTGAATACATGTCTGTTAGAAGTCATCAAGGGAATGTCTGTGCATAGAATACATACTGTGCTTTTAGAATTTAAATGATCACGTGAGAGCTGTGCTATACAGTGATTTTTGGCGTTGTCTTTGCAGTTTTAAGCAGGAGGGCTTTCAGTGGTAAAGGGTGCTAGTCTGGTCCACAGGGGATTGTGTTCTGGCTGCAGCTCCACCAGTGTGGGTTTTTTGTGATGTTAATCAAGTCCCTTCACATATCTATCTCTCTTTTATGTGTGTGCAGATGGGAGGTAATGAGACTAGCTTACTTTGTGAAGTATTTTGATTTTTCATGATTAAAAATGCTATTTAGCAGCCTGGGACTATTTTCTTTTGATTTAGTAAGTAAAAATTAAGATGAAGACTAGTTGCATCCAGCAAGTCCCTCTGTGTAGTGTTTCATCAGAATAACTTGTTTGGCTGTAGTGAATTTTTTCTGGGCCAGTGCAATTTATGTGACTAACCAAGCTGCTCACTCCCATGAGATTTTCTTACTGAGGCTGTCACAAAACTTGCCATGGATTAGTACTTTTGATTCTGTATCAGATTCTGTTTTGAGAAGGTGGATGTGCCTTAAAAGTCGGTGCAAAGTAGGAGAGCTGTCTACAGCTCTCTCTCTCTGTCTTGATGTCTGGAGCTCTTGCCTATTTGCAGGGGTGAATTTCAGACCATTTCTATTTATTAGAAAGTGACACTTCATAATTTTGTAGCTGTGCATGTATATTTAAGGGTTGTTTGGACAAAACAATTACAATACCACCCTCTAAAACAGAAAAATAGGTGGTAGGAATGCAGAATTCCTTCATCTTGTGCTTATGATCCCTCTGTGTTGCGATATCCCCTTCTGTTCTTGCAGCCCACAGCACTGCTTGTTTGTTTTCTTTCCTCACTTGCGACAAATTGTTGTCAGTGTCCGTTCCTGAGTTTCCTGGCAGTTTCAGAACTTGCCTGCACGTAGATGATTCTGAGATAAAAATACGCATTTTTTTTTTCTGCAGAAGGGTGTTAATTCCTTTACGCTTAACAGGACTCACATCTACACAGTCACATATACAGTCTGGTCAGATGCCCCTGCTGTTAATGTATCAACAACAACATTCATCTATCAGGATAATGTTAAGAAAGCATATATAATTATTTCCATGTGTAAAATATCTGTGCTGCAGCTACATTATGTAGAGTTATGCCAATATTGCAAAAAAAGGGAGGTGGGAGAGGAGCAGGGAATTACAGCTTTAACTTAGGGATACATCAGTGAGGAAGAATGGGGGTACCTACTGTTTCTGCCGAAATGAGAAAAGTTCTTGTGTGTGTTTCTTCATCAGGTTACTAGTGGAGCAGCGCATTTCAAGTATCAAAGACATCTTTATTCTCCAAAACTTGATGAAATGCCTGGGAAAAGATGTTCCGGTTTTTCTGAAAAAGAAATTAGAGGTAAGTTTAGTTGGAGGCTCATTTTAATTCCACCAAGCCTGTGCTCTTGCATTGTTTATAAATTGGGTATGGTTCTTTCTCTTTCTCAAAGAGAAAATATAATAGAAAGGTAACTGTATTTGCATTATGAATCATAGTCCAGATATATCTGCAGGAAGAACTTAAATTTGGAGGTTGGGAACAAAGGGAGTTTAGGCAGTAAAATAGCAGTGCCCTTGGCTCTTTGGTTTGGCCACATGGTGTTTCATAGAAGCATTTAAAGGCTGTTCCCTGATTCCCTTGCCCAGCTTGTGACTGGAAGATGAGGCGACAGAAAACTGGTCTGTGATGGGGCTGTGTCCAGTAATGGTAAGGTGATGGAGGACTGGTGGGAGTTAGGTTGGGAGCAGGCTTTAAGTTTTATGGCAGGGTTTGTCCCCTGATTTAAAAACCCTTTTTGAAACCACTTCTCAAACAAGGCCTGCTGTGTTTTCATCACATTACTGAAGAGGTCTGAGGACAGAGTTAGTAATGGCATTCATGAAATGTCATAAAACTGAAAGTAACATTTGCACTTGTTAGCTAAAGGGACCTCTTAATTTTCTGAGCCCACAGGGTGCTATTTTTTTGACAGTGTAATTTCTATTGTAAATGCATTTTGTATTTAACCTTCGATATGCGTACAGTATGAATATTGCATTTTAGTAGCCAGTATATTTTGTAGTCTCATTTTTATGGTCATTTATATCAATCTGATTACTGCTTCAATTAATGAAATCTCTTTGGTGGGAACAGAGCTGACCACCCCTGCCTCAGTCCACATTTATAGTTGGGTGTTTGTATTAAAGACAGGCTGCTTGGTGTACTGTGGGTCACTTTGGAGGCTTACAGCTTTCCTGGGCATGCACATCAGTCAACTGTGCCATTTTTATGTCTGCTACTTTTTTAAGAGTTTGCAGAAGATACATATTCACAGTATTTGGAAATGACCTTTGCTGAGACTTCTTTCTTTTAAAATAACCATATAAAGGCAAATTGCTGGGAACTTGCATAGTGACCCATCTCTAGAGCACTTGACCTGTTAAAATTGTATATTGAGAAATTGAGAGTAGTTACTTTATGCTTTTGCCATTTTTTGCTTTTTTTTCTTTCATATAAATCTGAACTAAGAAATTTGGGAAAGTTTTGGTGAAAATGTCTTCACCAGAAAGCAGTGGTAATATACCAGAACAATGAAGGATTTAATAAACTCTGATTCACTTTAGATGGCAGTTTTGAAAGAAATAGACCATCTGACTTTTCCGAATGCCCTGCGTGTGTTTTCGGCTCTTGTTGCAATGAATTATTGTTCGTATCCAATCCTGACTGCCTGCAGTAAAAAGATCCAGGGTAAGAAAAAAATATGCTTATTAGATTTCCCTTCCTTATACCAAATCCTTCCTAATTATTGTCTCATCTCTGTTTTCTGACTTCCTTTAAAACTCAGGAAACATCTTTGTTTTACAGGATGTTATACTTATGTGGAGCCATTTGACAAGCAGCAAGACAGAAAATTACTGATAAATAATGAAAACAAATAGCTCTTGTCATCTCTGCCCTTCTTAACATTTACCTGAATTACATGTTTTTGTTTGTTTTTCTGTACACAGGATTTAGGAAAAAGAATTTAATTCTATCAAGGAAAGACAGATTTCAAATAAAATTTTAAAACAACTGGAAACAGACAACTTACAGGATGGCTTGGCAGCTTAGTGTGATTAGTTGGTAAACTAAATGGAAAATAGTGTTTCCTTGATGAACTGGATTTAATTATTGAGTACTACTTAATAACTGACCTCATGCTGTAGCCCATAGAAAGATTAAATGAAAGCTAATGCTTTCACTTCTCTCTATACCTTTAAAATACATTACTTAAGTATATGTGGTCAGTATGTATTGATTTATACTTAGAATACATATGCATTTGTGTCTCAAAAAGCATTACAATAGTAAAATAGCATTTTTAACATAAACAAACCAGAAGTGTTTACCCTTTATTGTCCTTATACCTGTTAGGACATAGTGTTTAATTACACATACTGGCTTCTCCCATAGGACTTCCACCACACTCAGGGCACTGGCCAGGTGGCATACACAGAGTGAGCAGCAACTTTTTTCAGCATTTTTTAGTGCATGCTGAAAGTCAAGAAACCTGGAAGATGTCCTGGGAACACAATCTTCTTGCTTATTTTGTAAATTTGTCCCCTTTTGCTGATTAATGTGTTCTAGCTTGATTCCAACTCAGTTTGGTTTCTTCTGTTTTGGTTTCTTCATGTGTTTTAGCTCAGTTGAGCTTTGCCTAGCTAGTCTTAGTCCGTTCCACAGTTTCACATCAGACTTTTTCTCTCCTCCATCCCTTAATCAAACTGTTCCTACAGTGTCTCCAACCTACAGCTCCCATTGCTTTGTATCATTTGTCCTTTTTTGATCTACTGTTACAGAAAATGTCCATGATGTTCCATTTCGGCAGTTAATTCTCATTCTGGAAGCTTGTCACACTCTCCAGTACCGTAATGTAAAACTGTTTTCAGCATTAGCAGACTATGTTAATTCTACTGCCTGCCTTTGGGACAAAAGACAGGTGAGTTTAAGACCAAATAATTTATAGCAGTACTAGCAGAGTATCTGGTGATTTCCATCTTACCTTTCTTTATGTTTGTGCTTGATCTTTGGAGAACAGATTTTTAGGAATAGCAGTCTGATGAAGTTGATAGTTAAATTTTTTAAATGCTCTTCTATTTATTGATTAGTAAAGAAACAAATAAAAGTGGTGTTATGATTTGAAAAATTTGCTTTCATTAAAAATGCCTTTTATGAAATCAACAGGTAGGATTTACTTCACTGACTTTCTTGACTTATAAAACTCTCTTTTCTTTTAGATTATCCTTTTTCTTTCTGCCTGCGAGGCGCTTGGCTTTCAGCCTAGTGAGTTGATGGAGATTTTTGCTGAGAAGGTGACCGAAGACCCTGAATTCCTTAACTTGAAAAACCTTTTGATTGTTCTCCGAGTGTATTCACGACTCAACTACGTTCCCAGAGTCCAAAAGCATCGGTGGGTTTTCATTTAGGATGCCTAATAATACGTTACATAGTCGTTATAGAGTAATGTATGGCAACTAGTATTTGATTTCAGTTGTGGAAGAGTTCATAATCCTGTTTCATTAATCTGCATAGTAAATTTGTTGTCTTTTCACATTTTTTCTACATGGGATTTTTTTTTGTCTAGCTGAAGACTTTGGTTCTAGACTGACTAGGCTACTAAATCTGTTGATAAGTAGCTGTATCCTTAAAGTAAGAGTCAAGCACTAATGTTAAATGACACAAGATAATAAAGATTTTTAACTTGTATTTTTGTTCAAAATGTGTATTTTTATAGCCTTATTTAGATACTTTTCTTCTGATTTTGGAAAAGGTTTTTTGAGACCCTTCAAAGCTGCTTGAATAAATGCCTGCCTCAGATTTCCGACACAGAACTGCTGAAGGCAGCATATTCACTTTGCATCTTAGGATATCTTCCCCATCAAGCACTGGATGAGCTGCTGCAAAAGGACAGCAAGGATGAACTTATACCATCAGGTCTGACCTTACTGTGTCATGTTCTTGTTTTAAAAGGAATAGTCTGCCTGTGTACATAATTTGTTGTAATTGTGTTAAAAGATTAGAAATTAAAGAAAACCAATATGAGTAACATTAAATTTGAAGTCCTCAAGACAGAGCTAATATAGTTATGGTGGTCTGAGCGATCTGGCTTTGCACTAGGGCATGAGCTTATTGTTTTGGGCCCCATGGTGGACAGTTTAGTAGTAGGTGTGCAATTAAATGGATAGAGATGAAGATAGGATTTGTGGAAATGGTGGAAATGTGCAAGAACCGGGGTTCTACAGTCAGTAGATGTTCAGGCATTTTTAAAAACACAGGAAGTCTTACCCCTTGTAAACTAACTTTAGTACCTGGAATCATGAGTGAAAGTGGGATTTTGACTGCTCTTGAGTTATAATGAGGTACTTGTAATAGTTTTGAGAAGAATTTGGTTTCCACAGTACAATTTTTTACAGGTAGTAGAATAGTCGAGTGGAGCAGAAGTTATTTTAAACACTGTGTCTTGCTGTTGAGCCTGCTATGTCTCAACCTGAAAGCTGTAAAGCTGTAACTGCTTAGCATTTGCACAGCTTAATGCTTTTCAAGTACAGTTTCAAAATTCTGGCTGAGTCTAGTATCCTTTTTGGTTTATAAATAGCGTCCTGGTTGTCTGGATTTTATGAATGGTTTTTATGCATACTCTCCCATGATAACTGACAGCATGCACAGAGCTGTGTAGAGCAGAGGGAGAAGACTGCATAAATGGGCAAGGTCCCAGCCATAGACTTTAATATTGTAATTAGTGAATTGATGGTGTGTATTTAACAATACATTGAAGAGACTCAATAATATTCAGTGAAAATCAATTGGGTTTTGCTTCTTACATCAAAAATCATTTATTGTGCTAGAACAGACTATAAAAGATAATCAAATTAAAAATCCTGTGGGATGATATATTGTATGTACTATTTTTATATCCTTTTTCAGATGATCTTTACAAAGAACAAAAAGAAATGATGCTTCGCTGTGTGAAAACATGTATGGAACTTGATAGCCCTTCCTTCACGAAGCCTGCATTTGTGGAGACTGAGAATTTGTCCTCATTGGTCTCTCTTAATCTCAGAAAGGCTCAGGAAGCACTGATACAGCTTCTGGGAGATGAGAACATGTTTCGGCAAAATGTTCAGCTGCCATATAAATATCACATTGGTATGAAGCTAAATTACTGTCATATTCTTTTTAATATAGATTTATGATCCCTAAAATAATAAGGTGGTAATAAATTTGCATACGGTGCAAGCGATTAAAAGTGTAACACTTTTGACCACAGTCTTTTAAAAAATGACTTCACCTTGACTGGTGAATCTAGTTTCTAGGATGCTTCTGTATTTAAGTATTTAAGTCCATTTACTAAAACTTAATGATTTCTCTTATTCACAAAACTGCTTTGGACTTTTTGTTAAGCATCAGCAAGCAGATGCTAATTGTACATAAATCCAGTATGGCCAACTGATTGAGAGAGTTGACATGTTGGTACTAAACCACGTTAGAAACAAAACCAAACAGCAGCTGCCTTTTGTTCTCTGACTTGATTCTTCTCTGAAGTTCTGGCTAAGGTTTGGGTTTCACTTTCATTTATGAAATGTGATATGACCTTTTGACAGGTGATCATTTCATAAGGTTTGGTTTCTTTTATGTTTTGATCTTGCTTATTTTTTGGTCAACCATCCAGCTTGCCAGTTCTTCTGTACTTGTTGTCGTTTTCTTCCCAAATATTTCCAATGAGGAATTGGACTACAGGAAAATCTGAGTAGTCATGACAGCCTGCCATCAAGAGTAGTTTCTTTAAACAGTGATTTCACTCCCATGAAGTTATATCTACAGTTTCCAGAAACAAATTTATTTTTTTTGGAGATGTGCAAGCTATAGCTGTTTATGTTGGTTGCAGGGAGGGAAAAGCTATCAGTAATAAGTCAATTACTTGAGAACAGCGATTAGAAACAGACCAGTGATGGTGCCTATTAACTTCTTCAGATGAGCTGTTCATTTGAAAACAATTTGAACAATTAATGTGTTCAAATGAGAACATTAATTGTGATCTCTTGCAGAGTTAAATGTTTTGTTGGGGTTTTTTTCAGATTTTGAAATCAGAGTGGATTCAGAAGGAAAAAAAGTGCTCCCTATAACTGCAACAGATGATCATCCTGACCCAAGTGTTCAAAGGTGTCTCTTTTACTCCATATTTTTTCTAGCAGGCTAGTTTTATTGGTGTGTATTCCATCCGGTTACTTCTTCAGTTCTCTGATTTGCAGGAGCAGAGTAGATAACTAAATTATTTGTGGTCACGGAAATATGCAAAAATTGCTGTGCCAGTTCAGAGCAACAATTCATCCAGCGCAGTACCTGCTTCTGAGAGGGGCTAAACTAAACATTTCTGAGAAAGAGGCGGGAAACATCACAGTGATCTGATACTCTAGTAATGAATGCAGGTAGAATTTTAAAATTGCAAGTGTTTGTGTGTCCAGTTAAACATTCAGTTATTCTCTTAAGTCTCAAAAATGTGCATCTTAATGGTATATTATGGCAGTTAATTCAACTACTGAAGTATAGTTTGAATAAAAAGGATCATCATATGCACATTTTAAGTGATTAATTTAATCTTGTGTAGAAGAGTGACCTCAGTAATTGACATGGGACATATATCATTTAAGTAATGCTTAAGTAGAATTGGGTGATACTTAACATTTGTGTGCTGGATCACTGCACAGCAATGGATTTCATACAGTTTGCTTTTTGGTAAAAGAGAGCTAGTGAATTGTGTAACAGAAAGTCAGTGTTCCAAGGCATTCAGCTCTCATCACCCTTCCAAGTAGGTTTTTATGGCAGGAAGTAACTGATTCTGAATATCATTAGTAAAGGATCAAAGTAAATGCAGAATCTCTCAGATTAATAGAGAATGCTGAATGTTCTATTACATTCTCATCGTGGGAGAAGTGGAGATCCAAGTACTTAATTCTGCTGTAGGTATTTGGGTAGATGGTGGCAGTTGTGTGAAACTCACGGAAGAAGAGAGGGTCTAAATTACTTAAGTCTGAAGTTCGAAAAGGATAATGAAATTCGTGTACTCCTGATATTTTTGTCTACCAGAAAGAAAGCTGTATATTCTGCTGTGTTAAAAGACATCGTTGAATCATTGTCTTAAAAATGCTTGTTCTGCATTTGTGCTCTTCTTGGTTGTAGATTGGCTCTTCTGTTTGTTCCTCTGTCTGCCTTCTGCATGGGTACAACGCACCCCCAAGGAAAGCTGGCAATGAAGAAACGGCATCTAAATAAACTGGGCTATCATGTGATTCTGGTAAGAAGACTCAGGTTATTCTCTCTGTTTGGGTTCTGTTATCAGCATAGTGATGGGTGTGTTTGGTAGAACAGGCCTTGTTCTACCAAACATGAAGGCTCACCTGGGATGGTGGGCCTTCTCCAGAGTGGTGACTGCGTATCTTGGCTAGTTAGAACAGAGTGGTGGTGTCACTAGGGAGAAAAAGCAGAGGAACTCTAAAAGACAAGCCACCACGTACCATTATCAGTGAAATAAATGTAATCATAGTTGAGGGGGAAAAAAAAATGAAGCCACTGAATTCCTTTGTGCCTAAAAAACCTATGTGTCTCTGGCTTATTTCCCTGGTTTTCGTAGAGTGAATGATTCAAGTGAACTTGTTTTCAAAATACAGGAAATCCCTATGGCCTTCTCATCACTGAGCACTTGGTTTGTAGGACAGGGTAGTTTGGACAATAGAAATAATGTATACCCTTTCCTTTTACTTTCTTCCAGATCCCGAACAGGAAGTTTCAGGAAATGACAAATGAAGATGCTGTTGAGTTTTTGAAAGGAAAAATTTATTTAGAAAATGCTTCCTCTTTTTCTGAAGCGACTGGGCAGGATAATAATTAAAATAAACTAAAAATTTTCGGTCTCCTGATCTCTCTTTTTCCTTTGTAATTAATGTAAGGTTTTAATGGAAGAGATAAGTAGTTTTATAGACAACTGCGTACTCCAAAGTATTACAGATTAAGAAAGTTTGTGAAATGAACAATGCCTGCTGATAGTGGGGGTTTTCTTTTGTGAAGTGGGAGTGGAATTTCTCGAGTAGAAGGAAATAATCCAAAAAGCATCCTGACACCTACTGCTGTTGAAATGTCTTAATTTAATCTGTATTTTGCTTCCCCTCCTGCATGACCCAAGTCAATTTCTCTCTTCTCTTGAGCTGGGTCGGGGAAAGGATTTCAAGTACTATTGGAACCTGGCCTGCGATTAGGCCCTAGAAGGATTCCCGCCCAACATCCCATCCAGTTCTTTATGGAGAGCTATATATGGTAAAGCAGTAAATAACTCGGCCTAAGTGGTGTATTAAAAGATCCGGTTATGTGGAAAGTTCCTGAAGAAATCAATCCCCCTCAGTTTTCTGAAGTTCAGGCCAGTAATGATTCAGTAAACTCTATGCTTTTTCTTTTGAACCGTTTGTTTCACTGCTACTGTAATAGATTTTGAGACATCTCACTACAAGAACACAGGTCTCCACGTCTTTATGAACTGACTCCTGTTCTCTGTTTCTGATATTAGCGTCTCCACAAGTATTCAGAGAGGTGTTGCAATACTCAGATTTGTTCATTACATACTGTGATGCATCTCCACTGGCCTGTTAGGTAGTGGTGCAATTCATTAGGGTGGCAGAATTCTAGAAGTGCAAAGCAGCTTTGGGCCTTTTATCTTGAGGAGCAGAGGGAACTGATGCATCTTTTCTGTTCTTGGTAACATGTACTGATAAAATGCGTTTTGTTCTGCTGGAGTTGCTGAAGTACTTAGAGTGCTGAAGTGCTCAAAATACATTTGCCAACAACAGCTTGCTTGTTTCTGTGGAGTAATCAGATCTGCACTCACAACTCTGCTGCACCACAGCCACAGGCCCATCGGCATGGAGGGAAACAGCAGTACTTGCTACAGTGACTGTGTGCTACCTAACCGTGGTGCCCTTGCTTCACTTGCTGAGCTACAAGCAATACGTTCTTTGTCTTTCTGAAGTAGAATGGACACATGGTTAATGTACTGCTGTAATGATGAGGTAAAAAGGTATTGCAGTGATAAGGTGAAAAGAAACAGTATGTTAAAAATTCATTGCTCAAGTTCTTGTGGAACATGTAGATAGAATGCAGTGCATACTTATGAAGGAAGCAGTGCAACCAAATCATTGTCACAGCTGTCTGGCATAAAAAAGAGAGAGAGTTGTTCAGTATTTCAGTCTCTGAAATGCAGTACATACAGGAAAACAGATTTGATGCAATTGTAAAACTTACCAACCAGAGCAAAGTTCATCTGCTTGACTTGGTGAGAAGTTTGTTATGCCCCCTTTTTGGATCTGCTACTTTAGGAAAGCATTGTCTGTACAATTTCAGCCGTGAAGCACACTGGTCAGTGCCATTCTGTTGTTCTGAGCTGGCTGACTGACTCGTGGTCCCAGCTTGTGCTGGAGGAAGTCTGAAATACTCTGTGCTGGGGTGTCAGGTAGTGCACAGAGCTATGTTTGGGAAAACACTTGGTGCTGTTTAAAGTTGGAGCCCTTCAAACCAATAATGTAGTGTGAGCTGTGGCTCGCGGTTTGGCTGGGGAACTGCTCCCTCTGTCTGCTTTGAGCTTTTCAGTCAGGTCCTCAGGAGTAGGTACATAACTCCCATCCCTTCAGGGACAAAACATGGGCAGGGAAGTATACTGTCCTCTTAGGTGCCAGCAGCCTGGACAGAACTACCCACCAGTGGGCACAAAATGGCATACAACATTATTAAATTAGCTGATCACCATATGTTTTTTCTTTGTTAAACACCTTAAGAGTAGGTAGAAACGAATACAAGCACCATGTAAGTGTAGTAGTCTGCCATTATGATCACTGTGCTTACTAAAATTTCTTGCTTTATGCTCTCTCAGTAATTTATGTTGTTCCTATGTCATCCATGCTGATACATAGTTCCAAGCACAACTGCCAGAGGCTTCAAGCTGTGGGTTTCTTGAATCTTCACATATGCTGAAAAGCTAGTCTGCTGAAAATAAAGCCAGGTTTTTCAGATGTCCAAGTAATAAGGAAGCTCTAATCCCCTGTTCTGTGCATTACAATCTGTATTTAGAATACCATTCTCCTCTCTTGAGTCATTATTCAAATTAGTAGGAGATTCACAACGAAGGTCGACAATGATTATTTTGCTCCCATACTTATGGGGTTTGTCACTGCATGGACTGCTTGGTGTGAAAGGTGCAAAATCCCCATTTTTAAGCAAAACAGATAAAAATAGATGTTTTTAGCTGACCTGTCAGTGAGGCTAACTGGAGATGCAAGCTGCATCTTCCTTTACCATTTTCATAGTCTTCCTGCAGACTCGGGAATTTGTGTTTCTAACTTTTATTCATACTTGGAACACTTTGTATGTGCAGTGGCTGGAAATCTTTTCTCCATGAGGAATGACGGACAAGGAAGCTGCAAATGACTTTATTTCATACAGCCCATGGGTGTATCTTATCAATGGATGGAACCCAGACTGTGGTGTTTGACTGACTAAGGGTAGTTCAGGGGTGTATCCAATCTGTAGCAAGGCCAAGGTTCCCAACTCCCTGTAATGTGAAAATCGGTAATTTATTAAGTAAACTAAACTGCTGAAGCAGGGGAGGATTTTCAGTGAATTGAAGGCTTCTTAAAGCAAGTATAGGGCTTAGAGTAATTATATACTTATGGCTTAAAGACAGTGGACTCAGCTGCAGAAAGCAACCATATATTTGACCAGACTTGTATGAAGGCAGCATATTTTATACGTGGGCCACAAAGAAGTCTGAAAAGTAGAAGCATACAAATCTTTCCTTCATTCTGAGCTCTGAAATGCTGGACACCAGTATTTGTCCTGCTAGTCTAAAAGAAACAGATCCTGCCTTTTATGATTACTGGTTTTTACATGCTGCTTGCTGTTAGACAGTTTTTTATTCATAAATCTTACTACAAAATAGTAAAATGCCATTATAAAGCTGGCTTATCTGGTAAATTTTTCCTTGAGAATATATACTGTTCATTCTGTGAGATCTTCAGGTCATCTGAAGGCTATCCACATACCAAAGGGTGACAAGGTTAGATCATTGTCATGTATCACACAATCGAAAAGAAAACACAGAGAGAAGGATTTACAAATGTCAGGTCTATAGCAAACTTCACTGGCCCAAGGGTTATGTTAAGCATTGCAGGATGTGTGAACTTATATAAAATAAGAGCAAGAAACAGGAAGGCAGAAAATGTGGGCTACAAGGGTCAGGAAGGCCTTGCATGAACAGAAAATAAACAAGTACCATGTGGGCAAAAACAAAGTTTGTGAAGTAATGCAGAATGAGAATGAGTGACTGAAAAAGCAAATTGTCTCCATAAGCAGCTGGATTTATAGACCCTGGTGATCTGCAGTTCTGTCTTGCTTGGAATTCCTTATGTCTAAAAACATTTTTGAGCCCTAACTCCAGCCTTCTCAGGGTATGAAATATTCCAGCCTCTCATTCACAAAAGATATCCAGGACCTCTCTTTAAAACTTCCACTTTGCTCTCAAAATGGTCAAGGTATTCAAAAGTGACTGTGAAAGAGGGACTAAAAGTACCCAAGAGTTTGGGTTTTGTTAAGAACTAGAATCTGAATAAACTGGAGCTTGAATTAGAGAATTAAAGTCTGTTTCTCAAGTATTGCAACTATTTCTGTATAGGCAAGAGGTTAATTAAAAGTGATGCAAATAGAACGTAACTCTGAAATATGGTTAAAATCTGTCCTAATTGTAGAAGGTTTGCCCCCTTTTTTCATTATTTTTGGACAACAACTATATAAAGTGTAAGTATGAATGTGGTGGCAACTGTAAATAGCCGCCCAGGAACAAGAAGAAGGAGAATCTGTATTTGTGTCTGCAGCAATAGTCCTTGTGTTCACAGATAATCAGTGAGCCTTTTGTTTTGCCCTGTTGCCTCCCTCCAAAAATGCTCCTATGCATACTTCAGTAACATTGTTGCCATGGCATCTATTAAAACCCAGATAAGCTCTTGCTTTATGAAGCAACATGCAATTTTTTATGAGCAGGGGAATTTATTTTCACTGCTATAGGTAAGGGACTCTATTCATGCCTCCAAACGGGCAATATTTATTGAACACTCTTCATTCCTGAGTAAATTTTCTGTATTTGTCCATTTGATTTTCATGGTAGAAAATCTGCTGCACGTAAGAATGCCACTTGTACTTGACCACCCTTTAGAAAGGTGGGGAACTGTGGGGAAAGGGGGAGTGGCTCATCAGCTGCTTTAGATTAAAGTCAGGGCACTGCAGCAAACATACACCAGCCGAGGCAGTGGCTCTACAACTTCAAAGGAGAAAAGTTGAACTGTTATGTGAGTCCAGCGTTCTCCTTCTGCAGTGGGGAACAGCTGCTGAATCAGCCTCTGACTGCACAGAGGCTGGTGGCAATGGCGAGGATTGTCACTGAAGTTTTGATTTGTGCTGACACAGATGGGATGTGATTCAGGAAATGCACGATGACACGTTGCGGAGGAGATTATGTATTTTTATGTTTACGTGTTATTGCACACAATAGATAGGGAGGGAGGAGAAACCAGCATGGAGTCCACATTTGAAATGTCATTCACATAATAAAAGACTTACTTAATCTTTTAAAATATACATATTGAAGACCAATACTGGGTTATCACTTGCCCTTTGTAATGGCTCTGCAGTTAGATATCAGCTTTATCAGAGCAACAGACAGTTCCTTTGACGCACAGAATTCTCTGGAAAATACAAAAGCAGTCTACACCCCTTGCACACCGCAGTGTACAGGGCAAGACAAGGGCAAAGATTATCGATACATTTGTGTCTGTTGGTTTAGAATATGCTCTATTTTGCCAATGAATGATCTGTCGCAGGGACAAACCATCTTCTAAATGAATCTTCAGTCTGGGTCACTTCTGTATAAATGTAAGAAAAATGATGGAGATCTAAGAAGTTAAGTAGACAAAAAAAATATGTGTGTGCATGTGTGTTTGGAGATTTGCTCTGTATCAGTCTCTGCTCAAGGAACAGTACAAAATGGTGAATGCCTCACTGATAACAGCAAGACGACTTTCTTCTCAGGAGGCAGTAATTCCCCCAAAAGGTATTACTGCGGAGGATGAAGGTTGGTTAGATTTATGCTGGTGCAGAATAAACTTTGGAAAGTTTATTTTTTCCAAACTTTCCACGCTGGTGGTAGGTTTGATATTCATTTGCTGAATCTAGTAACTCAGTATTTGAAGGGGAAAAAAAGAGAACACCACTGAAGGTATCAAAGCCACTCTCTCTGAACCGAGATAAATTACCTGACACTAAAGTAGCAGTCAGAGACGTGGGAAATCTTGAGTTCAGCTTCCTGCTTGTCATTGCTTATCTGTCTGCCCACCGAAAAGTCACTCAGGAGGTCCCTGGGGCACACCCAGATTCCTGGTGCCACACCCGTCTTGGTAGTGCATGACTCAAAGGAATGCCTTGTTTGGCAGCAGGGGCAGAGTTCCAGCACAGCCCGGTGTTTGTGTTCCCTGTCTATACTATGGGGACGCCCTCATGTTGAGTTGCTTGGATTTGCAAGCTCTCCCAGGCAGAGCACGCTGATGTTTCAGATACGCTTCTCATACAAAGAGTAGGAACTGTTCAGACATGAGAGTGGAGAAAATCTTGGCTGCCTTTGCTGAAGAACCCCAAACCTTTTGACCAATGCAAGCCGCGTCAACAGCCTTGCTGCAAACCTGCCCAGCCCTATCAAAACAAGCACTTCAAAGTGCCACTACCCAGTCCCTCCCTCAGATACTATTAGCAGCAATTATTTTTCATAAAATCAGACACCAAAATACAAGCTGTTTCCACTGCATGTCACACCCATACATATACATCACACTTCAAACCTGGCTTACAAGTTACATAGAATGGACTTGGTTGGCGCAGACAAGAACGGCTTTGAGATCTTTTGTCAGGTACTGTTGATTTCATTAATAATGTCTGAAATTCCTCAGGGCCATCATAAGCATTTTAACAGATTCTCAGAGTGGTTGAGGGGTTTGTAGCGTTACTCACCTTGCATGGGCACACGTAACTGCATCATGCAAACAACACCGTTTACGCTCAGGGGTGCTGTCACTAAACAGAAAGCTCAGTGTGTGTGTCATTTTTGATAGAACAGAGGACAAAGGTTAATATGAACATGTTTTATAGTTGCAAAAGCTAATTACTTTATATACAGTGTATATTGTTTGAGTTTAAGAAATTGCATGCAAGCATATTTGCATCTAATCATAAAGTATTCTAGTGCTTGTAATAGAACTCATTAAAAATAATGTTGGTTATTCTAGGATACAGTGCAGTAAGCTTGTTTCTTAACCATTAAGCAACAAAAAAGAGTTATGTGCTGTCCTTTACAGGTCTGCTAGTAGCAATAAAATAACACTAATTTGTTTACATAAAAAGGTATTTATTTTCTTTAAAAATATAAGCCAGGCTTTTAATGTTACTGGACATCTCCTTTAAAAAGGCCTAATTAAAACAAACAGTATTACTTCGACAACTAAAGCTTTACAAGAAATTTTGTTTCTTCACAAAATCAAGGATTCTTGCCTAATTCTTGTGCACTGAGAACTTCAGTACAGGATCAAACACTTCTGAATATCCTCTTCCCCCAGAGCAATACCTCTGAAATCTCAAGTTCCAATCATGTCATCAGAAGGTATTCTTACAAAGGGAAATTTTCAGGACTGGAGAAGGTGAGTGAGAAAAAAATAACTGTTTTTTCTGGTAGTGGATTCAGGCACATTAAAATCTATGAGCAAATTGAGTCTTTCCTTAGATCAGACTACAAAGGCAATATTTTGCAGCTTGTATGTGTGGACTTTGGGTTCGGCAATTTACCATTGCACCTGAAATATACTACTAATATTTTTTAAAGTTAAATTGCACAATCCTTATTCAGACAAATTTCCCATAGGAACTGTGTTTATATAAGGACTGTAGGATTTTGTGCACAACTCCTTGTAAATGTGATTATCATTAACTCCTAGAACTGAACCAACAGTGTTTGTTACCTTTAGTTACACGTGGTAAATATAATTTTGAATTCAGACTGTATGTTAAAGCTCAAGGTCCTTAGCAGTGATATTTTGCCATCTAAAGGATGAAGTAAAAATAACTACTCAGGCCACCTGTTGTTAAGGAAAGACAATACAGTAGTAACATTTTTCTTTCCTGGTTAGAGAAAATGGTGAATGAGGAAGCTGCTCTGCCAGCCTAATTAAACCAATACGGATTTTGCCAGCTTGCTTCCACCTGCTTCCATAAGGAAATGCTTTCTGAGTGGGTACTTGAAGATCCTCTCTGATAAGAAAGCTGTCTAAAAACTGCATCACAGGACTTGTGGAGAAAAGGCAGGTGTTATATCCTACACTGACACAACACACTTGTATTTACAGTTGTGGTCAAACATGTGAGAATGCATGTGTATAAATGCTGTAAAATCTATGGAAAAATCTTTGAAAGTATCTGTAAATTAGTATCTTGAAATTACAAGACCACATGCCAATCGCTGAATTAGTTCCACTAAGCTGAAACCTATGTATCCTGTGTCACTTGATGATCTGCAGGACCTTCAAGTTTGGCTTAATGAAACTGATTTTAAGGTTTGCTAGTAATGTAATTCTAATATAGAGTACGTTAGCTGGAATTCTTTCTGGTTCATGATTATTTTTAAGTCCCAAATGTAAGGTTAATGGGGTGTTCGCAGAGTAGTCTCAGAAGAAGAGAGAACAAGAAAATCTTAGCAAGATGACTCTAGAACAAAATTGTTGTAATTCATAGTTTCCAGTATATTCTCATTTATGCTATGATTGTTGCTGGAGCTAATGAGGTTTGAGAACAGTGAGCACTGTCAATTCACAATGGAGTCCAGAGACTTTCAGTAAAGCCTTTCGCTAACAAAGCTGTGAAAGCTGAAGACTTGGTATACTAAGAGGAACAATGATTCCCACTGCAGACCACACGACATATTGCTATGTATATGTATGCTATAGAATTACAACCACATATTTAATCTTCTACAATCAATTGGAATATTTTGAACATTGCTCAGGAAAAAAAAAAAAAAGAAATATTTTTAGTACTCATAGAAAGACATAATACCTGTAGAATATACTATCTATTCTGATGAGACAATGGGAGACAGAACTGTCAATTCATTGTGCGCTTCCTCCAAATAAAGCTATAGTGATAACCAGAGGATATTTTAGTAAAACAGCTGAATCACCTATTGCTCTCTTCAGTGGAGCAGAAGACTAGGATTTAAGGCACATTAATCTGCATGCTACTGTTTTCACCCTACTGAGTGATGACTCTGTTTTGGACGCATACTGCGAGTTTTCAGCAGCAATGAGAGGAGATTTACTGGAGGATGATTTTCTCAGAATCAAACTGATGATTTAAAAAAATGTTAATCATGTTGAATTCCATTTAGTTAATTTAGGTTTTTAGTTCAGATGGAGTCAGTGTGGAATTTAGTTGTTAACTGAGAAAGCTCTAACACGATGAATGGATGTTTGTGGAGAAACATCAGCGTGTACTTTTTTTTTTTTTTTTTGGTCTTTTTAATAAGTTCTTTGTCCTTGAAAGTTACATGCAGCTCAGTAGGAAATCTTGATGCAGCAGCTACCAGGATCAAACTCACTGCTGTATGATAGTTGTTTAAAACATGTGGTATGCTTTGGTATGGAATCTTTAAACAAAACAGTTCTAGCTTGCGGCTGTTGCTACACAGGCTGTATGCAGATAAGTCACAAATAGCTGAGCATATGTGTGGTGCAAGGTTAAAACAATAACAAGCAGGTCGAATCATTCAAACACTGGAAATCACTTTGACTCCAGGCCAAAAGCTTAGCTTGAGATGATATCAGTATGGGATAGAAAGAGGATAAACTAACAGGCTTAGCAGCCAGCTTGTTGGAGTCAGCATATAGTATCTATACTTCCAGCAGGAGAGCAGATGGTTATATATTTAAGGAAGCACCAGACAGGGAGTCAGGAGATCTGAATTCTATTCCTGGCTCTGCAGCAGTGTTCCTATGTCACCTTGGGGAGCCACTTTTCCCCCTTTTTTCTTAATCTTTTAAGTAGTGGAAATAATATTTGCTTCTCTATCAGGGCAGTTAAGAGGCTAAACTGATGCTGAAAAAAACGCTCTGAAGTTCTGAGAAGAATATATGGAAGCAGTGCAAAGTAAAGTTGTTTGGAAGAAAGGACACCACATGATTTCATATGGCATGTTTGTGCCACATGTTTACGACCTTTCCTCTCCCCAGAAATCCCATGCCTTTTTGCACACGGTTTTCAAGGAGGGAATAAATTGGATTAAGCTGCCTTCCACATTTGCTACAAAGATAAGCAGCTGCCACTAAGAACCTGACCAAAGAACAGATTTTACTACTGAGAGAGACGTTATTTATACCCAAGAGGGCAACAGGCTTGTTGAAGTTAACTGTTCACCCCAAGATATTATTTTGCATTGGTGGCAGAATTATGTCTCTAATGGCCTTTATTCTGAATTCATCAGTGCTGCTTGCAAGCTGAACATAAGTGCAAAATTAAGTATTGTCTTTTATGAACAAATCTTCTGCTGAAATCCCAAAACAAGTCCATTTCTTAAATCAGAGAAATGTCTGTGATTGTTTGCACTGTACTTTTGTCTAAAGGCTATTAAAATCAACTAGATTCCAAAGGAATCTGAATCAAAGACCTAGCAAGCAATTGTCATTTCTCCTGAGTTCTATGCCCACTAAGCAAAATGACCTTATCTATCTTCATAACTATTTGGCATCCTAGGAGTAATGTTTTCACCACAGAATAAACAGCTTCTGCTTTCAATGTTGAAGGTGTAAGCTTTGGGCAGGAGTTCAATTTTAGTTCTTACCATGATTTGCTCCATTTCTCTTTATGCCTCTGTTTTTCTTGTTACTAGATTCTGAGCCCCTGTCAAAGCCAGGTCTGTTAAAAGGGCACAGGCAACACTACAGAAGTCTTAAAAACATTAGAACACCACATAGCAGTGGACAAAGGAAACAAAAGCAAAGATTATCTGAGTGTCAATATGAACTTCCAACATCAGTTTGTTTTTCTGATTTCTCAAAAATGAAGCTGTCTCTAATCCCATAAACTGGACTTCTTTCAGCTTTTCTATCAGTTGTGGGTTGGAAATCTACATGGAGGGAAATATTCAGCATTTTCAGGTTCAGGCTGTTGAGCAGGTTATAGTGTGTTGCAATTCACTGGGAAGGGTCTGGTGTGGTTTGTGAAGAACACATTCTCTTGCCTGCAGCCTGGTTTTGTGAGAACACACTTTTGAGTTAAGCTGTTCCTCTTTTATACTGGGACAGTTCTGCTGCCTGTTTCCTTGATAACAGCCTTATTAGAAATATAAGAGGACTTCATTCTTTGATGAATCATATCCATTGCATGTGTACACAAACAAACTGACTAACTGAACTCTCTTCACCCAAAATCCATACAGTTTTCTTCAATAAATCACCGTGAGATGACTTTAATCCAAGAGAGATGAGTGAAACAATTCCTTTCTGAAGAACTTGGCTGTATGTTTAACAGTCTATAAACGTTTACTCTTGATATATGAACTTAACAAGAAATTAAATACTTCAGATAGTAACCAGCCCACTGTTTTTGAGTATATAACAAAGAGACACTCTTTATGACAGTGTAGACTTATTAGTCTCTTGCCAGAGACTGGTATGGTCCAAATGAAAGTGGTTTAGATGAGACTCTGATGTCCCCATCTTTCCCTTTTACAGGAGTGTTGGCTATTCTTTCATGTCCTCTTTTTAGTTAGGCAAGTGACAGAATTGCAGTTGAAAGGTCAAAGAATTGTTCCATAAAGACACAAACACAAGAAGAGAGTAAGGATGGAGCTTTTTTTACCATTGTTCTTTTGTTCCTGCCCATCCCTATGGTTTTTATAAATATCTTCACTAACTGCCATGGACCTTGCAGGTAACACTTTCTCCAATTACTACCAATTTTGTCACATAACATTTTCAAAGACAGAAAGGTGACATAAACACAAATCTTCTTACTCGTTAGAAAAAGTGATTCAGTGAGAACGTTGCTAATTACGTTTGTGTTTTGGGCTGTGGAAGAGAGCTTTAAGAATTAAGAAAAACTAGAACTATTTACAAGTGAAGTTAATGATTCAACAAGGGCAGATTGTCTTCCTGGATAAGTCTAGTTATATATTATAATTGTACAAATCAAGTGTTCAGTCCAGATCTGTCCTCCTCCGCTCTAGTCCTGCACTGTCGGTGCTTTGCACAAAGATGTGGCTTTCCCTTGGGATCATCTTGTCTCTGGGGATGCTAATTCCTGGAAAACTCAGCTTGAAATTGCAATATGACAGGTGAGTGTGAATGTGGTATCATGAAGAATTGTGCATGTGGTGAAATTCCCAGGAACTGTGAAAGAATAATAACAATTTTGAGCTGAAAACCAGGAGACAGGGTTACTAAGCTGTAAGCTTTATAAGATTTGTGAAGAAAACATAATGATGAGAAATGAAGAATAAGTGAATCAAATCCAAGCCAACAAAGATACAGCTGCAGCAGTAGGAGCCACAGAATGGCCCTCAAATGCACCTCGGGATGCTCTACTTCCATTAGCTGAAATTCATTTGGCTTAGCCTTTTTCATAATGAACTTTGAAATCAGATGTTCTAGGAATAAAATGTCTTTTCTGAGTATAAAGCAAGGGAGATGACTGAGCAAAATTATGTCTATTAATAAAAGACAGGCTTAGGTTACGTGAAAAAGATAGTGAAGCCCTGTTGGAAACCTGTAACAATTGCCAAAAAAATGCTAAGGGAGTTGTTTCAGACAACCTTTCTTCACTCAAAGAATGAGATTATCATGTTTTTTATTACTGATTAATGTTTTTGAAAAGCATCAAATCTCTAGTTTTGCTGTATCTTCCATTCTCAGTTACACTTCTTCAGAAAATGAGTGATGTAAAAATATGCTATTTGCCTAAACTATTTTTGTTTCATTCATCTTCAACTTTCAAGGAATAATAGGTCACTCTGCCATTGTGGCAGCTGGGATTTGCAGGAGGGACACAAGCACAGTGTGGAGACCACCATCCATATATAAATTTATACAGGGAATTTTCTAAAGTAAACAGAGAAAGTAGTCCAGTGCTGAATGCCTCTAGACTAATTATATCCCCAGAATATAGTCATAAAAAGGACAGAAAACCAAGCAATACCTACGGCAAGTAAGTTCCTTCGACATATAACCATTCAACAGCTCTCCTGGAAAATCTTCCAGCAGAGCATAAAGAGTCACTTCTTAAAATGTGTTATTTCCCCTGGATAATATTTAGTCTTTATACGTGTATTAGGGATGCAGTCAGAGACTGTTGATTTCAGGGAATAGAATTCAGCAGATCCTTGGTAATGTAGTTTTCATTTTTGTTCCTAATTTCTGTCCAGGACTGAACCTGTTGAGTACTTGCATGAAATTTAAAAACAAGTATCATGTGGTCATTGTGACTTTGGGATGGGCAGCACCTGCAGAAAGATGAAATTTTTAGTAAAGCCCATTTTCGTTGTCATTTGCTCTGTTCAACAACTTAAATGAAATAACTGATCTGTGAGCATCCAAGGAAACACAGCTAGTCCTGAGAACAGCCCTTTAATTTGGTAAGAAAGCTTAAATAGCATTTTAAAAGCTGTAGTTCTCATGTGGTCACATGGGCTGACTTTGCACTTCTCCACTGAGAAACTTAGTCCATAATCACAAACGAATGTGTGCTTTCTAATCTTAGTTTACTATTAAAAATGATTTGTCTCCACACTGGCTATTGTGGAAGGTTTATCAGTAAATAAGAGCTGGCCATCTGGCAGCAATCTGACTGTCTGGAGTTTCTCTGATTTGGTGTAATTAAGACATAATGTCAATGAGGATAGAAAGATATTATAGGATATTGTTTCCCTTCCTGATAGACAAAGAGCAAAGCAAGCCCAGGCATTTAGAGAGAATAAACTCTGAACTGCAGCTGAGATGTTTACTCTGCTAGCAAAGATGTTTATCCTGCATCTACAAGGTTTATTACAAAGATACCGTGGCTGTTGTACCAACCACTAGCAATGGAAATGTAATCATTTTGCCCCACAGACAAGGGATTAACAGCATCTCCCGAACCAGTGGTAAACTGCCCGTTTTAACTACCAAGTTCTCTATCAGCAAAGGTTATATTTTCAGGAAAGTTGTAAAAAATCAGAAATCTCCCTGTTTCTCTGGGGATAAAGTGAATGAATAGTGAATTCTATTTGCATGTCTATTAAGCTGATAATTGTACATTTCTGTATGGAAGCACAAATGATGGCAGTTGCAGTTCAGGTAATGAGAGCATATTGAAGTCTGTGATGACCACGGCTTTAATAAAAAGCCATGCAAGGCTTTTGCAACATGAACTTCTGTTACAAAATCTTTAAAATGTTCTTTTTTGTGTACTTGTCCTGTAAAGGCTCCAAGGTCCATTAAAGCCACTACATGAGACAGTGAGGCAGTAGCTCTTGGTTGCTAACAAATGGGAAAATTTCTTGGATTCCCCATTCTATCACAACAGAAGTGGATAAGTGCTATCTCACCTTTGAGTAATGCAATGTAGTCATCAACATCCACTCCTCACTATGAAACTCGTTCATTAGAAATGTCACACTTGCTATCAGTCCAGGAAAGCCAATCTGAACAAACACTGAGAAAAAAGAATGGAAAAATAATTACAAGGACTTTTTTAATACAGCATACAGATTTGTTATTTTCTGCATTTCCAACCATTTTGATTTGTTCCTTGTAAATTTTCAGTATTTTTGTCAGATTAAGCCTGTAGTAAATGAAAGTTTCATGGGGCTTCATGAAAATAGATAATAAGACATTGGATTTGTGTGTCTTTTCTAGAAATACAAAATGATGGATCCTGTACCAGAAATTTTTATTTCCTGTGAATTGAGTAAGAATATGCAGTTGCGGAGACCACAATATTCACTATTTGTGGAATAAATTGGCTATTGTCATGACAAGCAATTGGTGGACACGTCAAGCTCTAAGCAATGTTCATTTATCTTGACTATCTTATGTTTTTGTGTGCTGAAAGAGATCAGCCAAGCACCAAGTCAATCTGGAATACTTGAACAAATCCCAAATGAGAGGAAAAAAAGAAGTGACATCTTATCAAATAAATAGTTTATCATATATTACCAATGCTCTTATTTTGGCCTGGTCCTGCAAAACAGAAACACACACCAGGGCTCAGCGAGCAGCTGGCTTCAGTGAAGCTGGTATGGTGAATAAAGGATTGCTGCCAGCAAGGAAGCAGAGTGGCTAATGCTCTAGAAACAGAAAACTCACATCACTGAGACCTATTTGCAGCTAAAACATTCCAGGAATTCATCACTCAGACACATTTTTGTTGGAATAGCACTCAGTTATATGCTCTGTCTTCCCTCTGAGTAACAAAATATCTCCTTTTGACTTATGAAATCATGGATACTTTAACAGACATGAAAATTGATCTTGTTTCTGTGTTGAATTTCCAGGGATCAGGTTTTGCACATTGTGCCAGAAACATTTCAGCAAGTCCAGCATCTTCAGCTTCTTCACAGTACTTTACTGGTAAGAATAACCACATGTGCCCAAAAAGCAGAGTGGGGTCTTGGACTGTAGAATAGGTGTGCATGTAGCTTTGGACAGGAATGAAGGTTAACTTTTTTTTTGGTCTTAGTGTAGGATGGAATTGGCCTTCTACTACATAAAGGAATTTATGTGAAGAAGTTAGCTTCCCTGCATGGCTCTGTGAAGGTGCTGCTCTCTGTCAGTGGTGCCTGAGTCAACAGAAACACTAAGCCTGTGCTGCATGCTCTATGAACAGATGACTGGAGAGTTAAGGGGAGAAGGAAAACTTCTTTCATTTATTGATACGCAGCTACTCTATCTTAAATACGTTTTCTTATTCTGCAAACAGAGCTTCACTTCTGCATTTCTTTCTTCTCTCTGCACAGCTGGATTTGTGGAAGCCCCTGCTGCCTGAAGACATCATGCCTGGAGAAGACCTGCACATAAGGGTCCCAGCCCCTCTGGTGCAGGAGGTGAAAGACAGCTTAGATCAGCATAGGATCTCTTATAGGTACAGCCTCTAATATCCTGATGGGAAAGGTGGGCTCTAACAATCTTCCTTGCCATCACAAAAGGATCCAGCCTTTTCCAATGAACAGTCAGCAGGTACTGGCAATGGAACCCAAACTTTGTTCCAGATGCCTCCAACTTACCTTGACCAGCCAAATGCACAGATGCTATATAAACCTTTGAGTTTTAAAAGCACATTTCCCTATGTCCTATTTATTCACCTGCCAGCTATCCTGGACTGTGAATTTGGAGCTGGGACCGGAGGTGGCCCAATCTGTCTTGTTTCCTGCCCTTGCCTTCTCAGTGGCAGAGGATGGCACTTAGATGTATGACTCAGTTTTTTAGTCTAAAGTCAGGAAGTCACTTTGGGTACAACCACTATTTATAGGAGCATGCTTTGCTCTTGGAAAACATAGATATTTGAATGCTCTCTTACTTTGGAGACCCCGAAGGTTTAATCAGTGTCACTGCAGAGAAGAAGTCTCTAGCTCTCCTTTTTCCTTCCCTGTCTTTTCTTGCTCCTCTGGTCTGGAGAAGAGCCCTTTCAAAGTGAATATTCATCCAGTTTCTTCAAGGCTGCAGTTTCCTACCTCTGTCCCCACCACCAGGCTGGTAAGAAGTTCCTGGCACCATCCAGGCAAACAGAGACATCCTATCTTGGGACAAAGATCCCAGTGGCAGATGCCCACTGTGCACATAACTGGGAGCCACGACCTGCAAATGGCCTGTGATGCTTTATCACACCTACCCAGCCACGTGTTGCCACGCTTCTACTCCCAACCAGAAGATCTAATCCAGATATAAAGAGTGTTTATAAAGCCGAATGGGATTAAATAAGACCTATTCCTCACACAGTCCCGTTCCCATTTAGAACTGACTCTTTCAGGTAACCAGTAGCTAATTTAATTTAGCTATATTTAGTATAAACAATCCTGAAGTCATTCAGGGCTGATGACAAATGGCCTATGGACAAATGCTGGCATTTACCAACCAAAGATACGTTTAAGGAGGATTGATGCCACTTGAAAGCTGTTTTGAGTTAAAGCTGATCTTGACATCTTGCACCTTGCCTGACGAGTTCTTTTAGTAACTATGATGCCCTGACAACCAGAGATGAAGAGATATGAGGTTGGAACCAGTACAAATGATCTAGCATCAGGTTTAGGTATTCAGGACAACATTCCAGAAGATATGTTATTTTGTGTCAAGGCTCTTCATTTTCTAATGTTTTCAACTGATTCTAGTGGAAAATAAGAGTAAACTGAAGTTAGCAGCTTAACTTTGTTTTCCCTTGGACTGGGGCCAGAACTTTATCCACCTTACACAGGGTTCTAGAGAAGGAGATGAGATTAATAGTCAAGCTGAAATTGCAAAGGAGTTGAGATGAGTACGACAGTGTTAAAGTTCCTATAACAGATTCAAAGCAGGACCCACCTTTTAGAAGGCAGCTGACATGCAAGGAAGGTGACATGACAGTCAGGTATATAATGACAGAGACATAAATGGCAAATTATAATCAGGACATCAATATTCTGACTGTGTTAGACTCTGGGATTTCAATTCTCCAGAGCACTGATAAGGCATTTTGTGTATGTGGGTTCAGTTCATGGGAATTTTCACTGCCTGAATTTTGGTTTGAAGTTTAGATGTGAATAAACATCAAAGCTCAGAGTGAAAGTCAGCTGTAACTACTCCTAAAAATTTCTTATGTGTGGTTTCCAGAAATGCCGATCACGGCTACTGTCAGCAGAAAAGCCCATTAGCACTTAGAGCATTTGAGATCAACAGTGTTTGAGCTACCTTGCAATAGTCTTATCGCAAGTATTTACAATGAGCACAGATTTATAGCAGTGTTACAAGGGGCTGATTGCAATGAGAAAGAACAGCCTATGATCCAACGTCCTCTGAAGCCAAGGAAACGGTTTTATTGACTCCCTTGATCATGGAATCATGCCTGTGTTACACTAATTACTGAGCAAATTTCATAGCTAAAAAGCAAAAAGAGCTACTTGAAGGAAATAAGGGTTTTGTTCTGTTTTTTGCCAATTGCAATGAATACATCTGTGGAGTCCTTGCTAATTGAAAATGTCATAATAAAATACAATGAAACACTAATCTTAAATTTATCTCTTTCCCTTCTTTTACCCAAAAGATGGTATTTTCAGAGTTTTGTTCAGAAATAGAAGTGGTGAAGAAACATATTGAACTTTTTATTTTTGAGGGGAGAAAATTGGCAACTTTAAAAAAAATCTTGTAAAAACTATTACATTGTTGTTAAAACTCTGTGAAAAGTCTCAATACTTTGAACTTTGTCTTACATACAAAGTTACCATAGTGCTGATGGTGACGATTTTGCCAGGTGATCCACAACGGAACAGGCTAAATCCTTACATTTGCTGATGTAACGTACAATGTAGGCACCATGAGAGTTCTGCAGTAAATGTTGGGGATTGTTTTCTTTTCTATCTTCCCCTTCCCCTCCCTTCAGAGTCCTAATACCTGATGTGCAGGAACTTGTGGATCAGAGCATGCCAAGGGAGATGAGCAGCCACAAACAGGTCCGAGAAGGTTATGTCTACGCCCAATATCATCCAATGGACGAGGTAAAGAAGAACACAAATCTGCTTGTGTTCTTTGTTGTTTATGTTTTGTAAACGCTACAGCAGGCAACTCTGTGCTTGCAGAAAGCTCAGCTGAAGTCAGTGGACCTCTTTCTGGCTTTCTTCTTTGCAGAATCAGCCCTTACTCTTTGACTAGAATCTTGGTGTGATTGAACTGAACATGGATTTGCCATTGATTTTGATTAAATCCTCAGTTCCTCACCGAACAAAACCCAAATGCTCTGCATGAAGCAGCCACACTGTTTTGCAGATGATATTCTGGGGTTCAGTTGATTGGTTTGCTGTCTTTCTACCCTTTATCTTTATCATTATCTCTAACCCTTATTCATTTAAACCCCTGTTTGTTTGATGCTGAGCCAAATGTGAAGTGCAACAACTATTGGGGTGTCTGGAATCCCAGTGAGGAAGAACAGGTGAACAATGGGAGACCTGTAGAAAGAAATAATTTAAGGGCAGGATTTTGATACTTTGGGGGAGAATAACGTCATAAGGGTGGGCAGTGAAGATTTTTTGATGTTGTTTCACAGATGAGTGGTAAACCTAGACAAAAGCAGAGCATGGTGGTATTCTTCCTCCTAGCTGCATGGTAAAAGTGAGAGAACAGAATGAATGCTATTGTATATTTTGTTTGAGCTACCCATTTGGGGTGAGTGCTGCTGAACTCAGATGTGGAAAATCAGTATTGATAGGGAATAGGCTGTAATACTGTTTTGAAGATTTGATGGTGCGGCTTCGTGTTTGGTGAACTCAACAGGAAGATACCCAGTAGGATGGGCATGTTGAATGAGATCCAGAATGGACTATCCATGTTGTATTGCAGTGATGTCCTCTTTTAACACCCAGTGGGATATGACCACACCTGTGAAAGACTTTCCATGAGTATGAGCAACATCACAGATTGAAATTAACTCTGAGGAAAATGTTGCTTATCTAAACATGAACAAATGTTTTAATCTGGAAATGGAGGTGGGAAAGAGAGGGAAACTCCCACTTTAGACCAAGAATTCTCTGTGACTCTTTCAGATTTATCAATGGATGACTCAGATCCAGAATAACTACAGTGAGCTGGTCACTCAGCACTTCCTGGGGATGACATTTGAGAATCGACCAATGTATTATCTACAGGTAAAGGAGGAACTTTCTCTTAATAATAAAAGGAATCTTAACAACAAAAAAAATACACAGAAGATGGGATTCAGATATTTCCCAAGACAGCACTCATCGCAATTCACTGAAATAGCAGGAGATGGTTTTACTCCTTCACAGTACAGTAAGATTTGCCAACTTTGATATACACTATCACTGTAATCTTGCTATTGCTATTATGTAGTGAAAACAACAAATTTAACTAAAGTCTAGTTTAGAAATACAATCAAGCTGAAGCTAGCTTGGCAAGAGCTGTGTGATGACAAAGACTTTTGGGTTGTTATTTTTATTACTTTTTACAGTGTATAACTTTTCTGCTAGGAGTATTCTGTGACATTTTTTATTGGCCCCACTAGTAAAAACCGTAGTCTTAATAGTTGGGTTAGCTATTGTCTAATCTGTTCTTATCACTGAGTAAAATTAGATTCCCTGCCTTTTTGTGCTTCCCCTTCTAAAAAAAATAAATAAAAAAAGAATCTCCAACTAAGAACAACCACTCCTTTGAATGACTAATACAAATGAAAAAGGAAAAAAAAGAGAAACTGTTCTATTAACTGTTCTATTGATGCTCCTGCTCAGCAGACACTTTAAAGCTCATGCCTTGTGATACTATAGAGATGTGGTTATTAGGAAGGAAAGCTTGTCATAATGATGTCTGTAATAATAATAATCTCAGATGGCTCAATGGCATATCAAGGCACATCCTTTACTTTCTCTATTACGTTAGGCTATTTTATTGTAATGTAACAGTTTTAAAATTATTATTTTTACAATCTCTCAGATCAGTCAACCATCAAATAAACCCAAAAAGATAATTTGGATGGACTGTGGGATTCATGCCAGAGAATGGATCTCTCCAGCCTTCTGTCAGTGGTTTGTGAAAGAAGTGAGTTCTCACTTTTCCATTTAGATAATAAAAAAAAAAGCACATCACTTTGGATACTGCAGTTGTGTTCTCTATCATGGTACCAAGAATTATGTTTTTCTGTTCAAATATGATTTTCAAATTAGTACATAGTACAGATACCTGTGGAGACCTAAGCCCAAATCACAGTTTGAGATATGGGGCAATATTAATTATCACATCAATTCCTCCACCTGCACTGTTTCCAAATCCTTTCGTAATTTGGTAGCAACTTCTCCTTTTCCCACAGTGGCTTTTGGATCAAGCCTTTCTGCATCACAAAGTGACAGTCCTCCTGAAATATGGTCTAGCAATGTTCCTTGTGTACAGAAAGTATCTGGCACACAGGTATGCTATCATGCAGCCTTCGTACCCACAAGACTATATCTATATGAAGTACACTCTCACTGGATATCCTGTTACTTTGTTAATGACAAAAGGTGTTTATCTCAACACATCAGGAGATCAAGTAGATTTTGGATACCATACCATAGTAATATCCAGGAGTGAGTGATTTTGCAATAATAGTTCTAAACTAGCTCTTTCAAGTGATTGCCACTAAATTATCTGCTCAGTGCTCTGCCCTTTTTTGTTTCAGATTCTTCAAAATTACAAATCTGACCCAAAGATAAGGAGATTTCTGCAGAATTTGGATCTCTATGTCTTGCCAGTCCTCAATATTGATGGCTACATCTATTCCTGGAAAACAGTAAGTAGTGAAAATCCAGGAACTAGAATGAAAGTGCACAACATGTTTTGTTGCTTCTAGATACTTTGATACTTTTAGTAACAGCAATTATATTTAAACAGAAAACAGTGACATTACTCATACAAATCCTTTCATGGAAGAGAGGGTTTTTTTTCTTCTGGCAAATCAACAGTCACTTGAGATTGCGGAGTTAAAAATTCCTAGCAAATGTCATGAGCATTGGGAAGACAAAACCACAGGATCAATTGCTTTTGGATTTCTGAGTATCACAGAATCACAGAATGTGTCAAGATGGAAGGGATTCACAAGGATCATTGAGTCCTGCTCCTGGACCTGCACAGGGCCATCCCCAACAGTCACACCATGTGCCTGAGAGTATCATCCAAACGCTTCTTGAAATCTGTCAGGCTGTGACACTCTGTCAGGTGCTGTGACCACTGCCCTGGGGAGCCTGTTCCAGCACCCAACCACCTTCTGGGGGAAGAACCTTTTTCTAATATCCAAACCAAACCTTCCGTGACATAACTTCAGACCATTCTCTTGGGTCCTGTCACTGTGCACCACAGAGAAGAGATCAGTGCCTGTCCCTCCTGTTCCCCTCATGAGGAAGTTGTAACTGCAGTGAGGTCTCCCCTCAGTCTCATCTTGTCCAGGCTGAACAGATTAAGTGACCTCAGCTGCTCCTCATACGATTTCCACTCAAGGCCCTTCCCCATCTTCATTGCCCTCCTCTGGACACTCTCTAAGAGCTTAGTATCTTTCTTATATTGTGGTGCCCAAAACTGCCACAATATTCCAGGTGAGGCCACCCCAGTGCAGAGCAGATCAGGACAACCCCCTCCCTCAACTGGCTTTGCCTGATGCCACCCCAGGGCTTCCAGGGTACTGCTGGCTTATATTCATATATGGACTTACTTCCTTGATAACAGCCTGGTTGATGGAGTTAAACATGTCTGGAAGAGTCATTCATTCTTCACAAAAGATCTCAACTAGCAGATGGGTCTTAGCACATTTTCATGAGACAGGAGGAAAATTGGTCAAATATTGGGCTACACCTTTAAAATAGGTGTACCCTGTGTCCTTTTCTGATATAGAGGATAAGGCAAAATGTTGGTCTTCAGCCACTCATCATGCTTCCAGGCTCTTGAGCGCAGTTGAAGCACCTTTTAATGCAGGACCTCGGCATGGCCCAACAGGCCCAGCCTACCACCATGTGGATCCTGCTTTCTCCCAAGGTCTCCAGTAGGTTTGGGGTGTACCACACACTGCACTTGGATGCACAGGTAATTCAGTTGGGGAAGCTCATAAAGGCAGTGCAGTAAGGTCTGCACAGAACCAAGTATAGCAGTGAGGATAGTAGGGAACCAAGGAGCAGTAGCAAGATTAGCTGACAAAAAAGAACTAATCTTCCTGAATCTGAAACAAACAGAAGTGCAGGCATTGTCTCTTATTCCTCACAATGCCAAGTCTTGCTTAAGACTGCAACACTTCATAGAAGCAGTTGAGTATTACAGGAAGAGAATAATTAAAAATAAAAAAGCTCAGGAAGCTCATTTCAGGGTGCATGCAGGCTTGTGGCAGATGACAGCCTGGCTGTAGCAGATGAATTGTTCTATCACTAAGCTTTATCACCTTTGCACACAGAGTTGTACTTTTACAATGCAAGAGTTACTTAGAATGCAGGGGTCTAAAATGTATTATGTAACAGAAGTTACTTTTCTTTAGGATCGTCTGTGGAGGAAAAACCGTTCTCCATATGAGAATGGCACGTGCTATGGGGTAGATCTGAACCGAAACTTCAATTCATCCTGGGGCAGTAAGTGTGGAGTATTTCAGATTATGAACACAAATGTAAAGCAAGGGTAATAACTAGTTTCTGAAAAAGAAAAGGTGAAGTCCTATAAGAAAGGAACACTCATCTTGCTGTCATCAAGGCATAAGTAAAAACAAAATTCTGCTTTGTAAAAGTGTTAACTCATTGACTTTCAACTGGCATTTATTTTTGTGAGCAGAAAATTGCTGCTTATCTAGCTATACCTCTAATTCACTGCAGGAGCAAGCATCATCTCTACACAGCAGTGTTAGGAGTTAGTCACTTAACAGCCAGTATTTATGTTTGCCATGAATTTCAAGGAGGCTCCAAAGCTTCCCTAGCAGGTGGTATACTGTAGTGGTGTCTCAGGGTTTTCGTTGCAGCCATCCTGTAAATGTGCATAAAATATTTCAGTCTTGTAGGAAATTTTAGTTGGAACTGACAGAGTATAATGTTAAAGTCCCACTGAGCTGTCTAGTCTTCCTGCCCACATAAACACGTTTTAACATTCCGAGGTAAATTTCCCAATTCCCTCTGAACTGGTGTTTTATGTGTCTCCTTTGATTCACTTTTCATATTCCTCTCCAGGTATTGGTGTTTCTTTTAACTGCAGCAGTAATGTCTTCTGTGGCTCTGAACCAGAATCAGAACCTGAGACAAGAGCTGTGGCTCAGTTTATCAGAAGGAAGAAGAGTGACATTGTGTGCTTTTTAACGATTCACTCCTATGGACAGCTCATCCTCACTCCATACGGTTCCACAACTAAACCTCCAAGTAACAATGAAGAACTGGTAGGGCAAAACATTCATCTTCTACACGAATAAAGTATAGGCAATAGCATGTGGCACAACCCTACTTGTCCTCTTGCCTTTCCTTCAGAAGAGTGGGGCTTATTCAGGACCTTGGCTCCCAGAGTTACTGATGTTCTGTGCAGTATCAGTAAGGTTTATTTGCCTCAGAAATCCCAATTCTTCAACTTAAATCAAGAAAACTGAATGACTACAGATAGGGCTAATGCAACGCAAGGTAAATGGAGAACAGCGATAATTTTTTGCTGCATACAAGAATGAGTTTGCACTTTAGGATGCCAGCACATTATACACATATGGCTGTCATGATTGTGTCCAGAAAAGGTATTCCAAATGTGCTCTCAGGAGAATGGGAGCAAAGTGAGCACCCACTTCTTGGTTACTTCTCCCCTCGGTTTCTGAGCGTTTTGATTTGAGTTCATTCACATGTGTATTTATGAAGATTCCAGTAGCTGAAGCACTAGTCAAGAGCATGAGGGATTTGGGTTTGAACTTCATATGAGTCATTGGAGAAGTCATTTAGTTTGTCTATGGCTCAGTTTCTAAAGATGGTGGGATACAGAGTCTATGGCAATAAAACAAGAGTAAGAGGTCAGTCACTGCTGTAGTCAGTGCCAATGTGCTATACAGCATGGACTCTTAATTCTCTGAAGTACAGCCCTCTAGCTTTACAACAAAGCAAATAGCATCTCTATCTCGTAGCAGAGTAATTTAAAAAAATTTAACGTAATTTGCATTTAAAAAATCAAGAAGAATTTGTCCAAATGTTTATAATGGGTTCCTCTAAAGACCTGAAAAAATAATATTAAAACTTAAAGCTGATCATATGTAAATGTAAAGCTAAAAGAGACAAAAATTTTTGTCCACTCAGAATAATTACCAAAGGTACTGCCACCGACGGCAATACTGTCCCTGTTTTGAATTTCCAGATGCAAGTTGGAAAGAAAGCAGCTGCTGCACTGACAGGAAAGTATGGCACCAGCTATAAAGTAGGACCATCCTCTTTAATTTTATGTAAGTTTCTTTACCTTTCCCTTTGGTTGCTCTGTTTTTCAAAGAACAGAGTCATTCTTGTGTCACAGGCATCAGCAAGTACTGTTTTGCTGAGTTTCCTCTTGAGTAATATTTAAAGGGCTGGTTCGGTGGAATATCTAAGCAGCAGTGATTCGAATACAAGGTAACTCTCTAAGTTATAAAGCTAACTGCAGGAATGAAGGAAGCATTGATCAGAAGCTATTTCCTACATGGATTCCTCACAGATACATCACAGGGGACAGAAGGAGATTGGTGATAGATCATCCTGACCCTGCTGAAGTCAGCAGGAAAACTCCTACTTGTCTTCACTGGAGTCAAGCGAAAATTAAAATCCCAATCAGGTCTATAGTTACTCCGTCAGACATTATCACATGGCAGCTGGTCGCAGTTCTGTGTGAAATATATCAGCTTCAGCCTTCTTCCTAATAGACTGGATAGCCACATCACAAACACAACATCACAGCTGATACTAGTTGACAGCTTGTACAAAGAGGACTAGAGGGCCCTAGAGGCTGCCTGGTAAACTCAATACTTTCCCAGTAAGCAAGAACAGTAAGTAGTTGGCTCCAGAATCCATGTGGTTTGCACATTCCAGTGTTTGTCTCTCCCAGTCTCTGAGTCACCTACTGCATGAGCAATGCAGTGTAAAGTAACTTGCCCCTGCCTAGGACTGTATTTTGCCAGGGTTTGTACTTATACTGAATAGGTAAGAAAAAAGATCCGTGAGTAAGATGAACAGTGATACAGGAAGCAGCTAGAAATTTTTCAGATTTGACCAAAATTATGCTTAAAAACAACTATAAATAGAAATTCTAATCAGTATCAATGTAGGAAATGAAGTACCAGAACAGACAAATGGCCAATCCACCCTGTACCCCATCCACAGTAAAATGCTAAAAACAAAGAATCCCTGAAACTCATCTCCTGTTACCGAACAATAACATCTTATAAAGAATTGTGACCTGGGAAACTCCACGGAAGGCTTTAAGTATAATTAAGAACTGCAGCACCTAGAAACTCTGTTTTACATGTCACAAGTGATATATGGTTACTGCTTAGTTCAGGGATTCTGGTATAAACTTACATTAACTGTAGCAAGAGATATTTTTAAAGAACCATGCTTAATACAAATATCTCCTCTTTTTTTTTTTTAAATTCACAGACAATAACTCAGGCTCCTCACGGGACTGGGCCCACATGATTGGCATTCCTCTCTCCTACACATTTGAACTGCGAGACAACGGTACTTACGGATTTCTTCTCCCTGTTGACCAGATCCAGCCCACATGTGAGGAGACTATGTTGGCTGTGACAACTATCATAGACTATGTTTATCAGGAGTACTTGCCAGGTGGGGCTGTGGTTCTGACCTGCAGCAGCCTGGCCCTGAGCCTTTGCCTGAGTATTGTACTTACATGGACTGCTTCTTAAAAATGGCTTGGAGATCCCAGCAAGAGACTCACATGCAAAGTATAGTGTCCCTTCGAAAATACAAAATTACACGAGCGGAAGAACTAAATGTCAAGTATTTCAATAAAGGCTCATCCCACAAGATAAAAGCATCCACTTGTGGTTTTGATAGCTATGTTTTAAGGAGGAAAGGATGAAGAGCTATGGCAATGTCCAAATCTTCACTGGCTGGCTCTGCTTATTCTTTAAGGGATCTTAAATCAGTCATTCATGACAAGTACCCAGGGGGACAGAGCATTTTACTCCCTGGTTCTGGAGCACATTTTCAGGGGCTTACTGGGCCTATGTAGCCCTTCTGTCAGCCATAGTCCTGCTCTGTCTCAAGTTGCCCACTGCCTGAACCCGCTAGCTTCTGGGTCTTGCTCGACTTAGCAGGATGCCTGTGAGAATTGAATATCCTTAATTCCCACTACAGAAAATTGGATTGGCTACCACCTTCCTTCCCTAAACTGCCACATCAGCATTTGCTAGAAAATAGGGCCTCAAAAGCTGGTGAAACGTCATAACCAGGAAACCATCAACAACAGCCTGAAACAAGCTGAAGATTTAAGCTGGTACAAGTGTGTGGGGGCAGAGAAGAGGTGAGGCCCTATCACTTAGATGCAGACAGATTAGTGAAGATAGAAGCTGCCCAAATCCTTCAAAAATTCAAAAGGGAAAGGGAAAAGAAAGATAAGAATAGGGTTCCGTTCCTACAGAGCAGATCACAGAGTGGTTTCTTTGCATCAGCTTCCAAAACTGTGACTGGTGGTGTCAATTATCCTCCTTAAGTCAGACTCCTAAGGGATTTCATTACAGATTGTACATAAAGAAAGTCTATTTACAGAAGGGTTTCTTTCTTGCCAACTATCTTAATCCTTTGGGGCTGACTCAGCAGAAGGACTGGGGCCCAATTTTGTGGCTCTCCATCGCTTGAGAGAGCCTGCTGTATGCAGGGCTCTGCCTGGGGTCCTCATACAAAGCTGGAAGCTCAGTGGAGTGCCAGAGGAAACGAAATATTACAGCCCATCAGGCAGGGACTCTCCATCTGAGCCTCTCAAAAGGGAATGACAAGGAAAGAGCTTCTGTGTTGTTACAGCCAACACCAGAGGGTGCAGGGCATTCACTGACATAGAGAAGGCCTATTTTAACCTTTACTCTGCTTTTAAATCCAGGAGTGCTGCATCCCAGAAATATGTCCACCAGGCTTAGCTACTACAGATAATAATTTCTTTTTTGTCCTGATAGAAAATGAAGAATCCCAGGGGGGAAAAAAAATGTATGAAATGTCTGATTTTCTTAGCAAATACCAAGATTGTGCTTGAAAATAGAAAGTGTTCCAACCAGAGATTTTTCAACAAAGTATTTCCAACTTTGTGGAAAAAATGCTTTTTTTCCCCTCCCCCCCATCCCACTGCTTGAAGGCTAGTGATGGAAAATGTAGACCATGAGCTTCTGCCAGAAAACTCACAGGTAAAGGACACTGAGAGAACTGAAACATTACTGTCCTCAAGTTATAAAGTACAGCAAGACTCAGTAGCTTAACTAAGGTCTCATAGAGGGTCTGTGGCAGACTCTGGAAAATTCTTGTGCCCAATTCTCTTTCAATGCTGCCAAGAGAAGGATGTGTATCACTTCACCATGGTACTGTTAAAAAACCCTAAATAGATACAACCTTGCAGTCATTTTTCCAAAGCACATCCTGTTGTTATTTTGTCTGTACTATGAGTTGACAAATCTTAGCTCGTGTGTTCATTGTCCACCGATTGGTGCAGCTAAATCTGCCTAACTCCTGCAGGTTCCCCAGAGCATTGTCTTTCCAGACCAACCACTCATTTACAGCAAGACCCGTCTGTTGCTGGGCTCTGGAGCAGGTGTCACTAATTAGCACCTCCCCCCACAGGAGCATCACTCCCCAAACTTATGTTTAGTTTAGGATGTGACTTGTAAGTCTTTATATTTGTATTTGTGTATTCTGTCTTTGGAACTGTAAGAAACAAGACAAGTCCATCTGGCCCATGACTGTGAGATATCTTGAAGCAAGTGGGGTTTGACCACAAGTGTTTTGTAGCCATTCGCTGGCAAACAGCAGTGAAGCTCCCCGGTGCCACCAGCAGCAGATGGCAGGGCCCTCTGGGAACCAATGCCCACATGCTCACCTTGCCAAAGCCAACCCAAGCTTGGGCTGCCATGAAGTGCTTTCCAAAACTAACCCATGACTACGCTGGTACAAAAATACTGCCAGTAAGGACTTCATCACTGGATTCAGAGATACTGCACTATGCCTAAAGCCAGAGAGGATGGGAGCTGGTTTTGCCGATCGTGGGTATCTTTTGATAAAAATGTTTACCACTACAAGATACAACCAGGTGTGTCCTAAAGTCAATTGGCAGGCTTCTGTGGAATAGCTCAGTCCCTCACTAGCTCATCTTATTGTAATAACATCCATCAGGCGTGGGAAGATACCCCTGCATATGGCATGGAGGTAAGAGAATGAGGGGAGAATTTGCCTGCAGTGTTCCCAGTCATAGAAGCCTTTGACAGAAAAAAAGTAGATATTTGGCAATAATAATTATGTAGAAGAATGTCTGCTGCTGTCAGCACACTAATTATGCCTGGGCTGACAGCTCCTTAGGGCCTGTTAGCAATGGCTCACCCACTTTGCACAGTGAAACCATAAATGAAGGTTGTATGAAAGCAGCACCTTGCCCCATTGCCACTGCAGAATAGATGTCCTGCAATGAGTGCTTACAACCCATTTCAGGAACTAACATTGCACAAGCAAGCCACAACCACTAAAAGGTCAAGGTTGCAACAAATTGATCTTGACAACCTTTACATGGGCTCTATATTTCATACACCTCCCAGTTTGCTGACTTCTCTGTGTATCTTTTGTGCTTGTAAAAGAGTGATATGTATGGCTGACAAAAATCACTGCAGAGAGGGTGTATATTACCAACCATGTTTTGCAAAGGAAAATTTTAAAGAAAAACACAGTAGGGATATCTTTACTGAAACTCCCCTTCCTTCATGAATCCTGGCTTTCCTTCTCCTGCATTTCTTTATTGCTTTCTCTGACCCTTGACAGGTTTTGGTTTATGATGAAGTATGGAAAGAGTCGCATTCTGGTTTCTTGCATGTTAGCAGAAGCACAGCGTCATCCTACTGAGACTACAGTGTGACTTACGATTCACTCATGCAAACACATGTAAAAGTAAAAGTTACCATGAAAAACTAGCTGAGTCTTCTATTCACTGTCATTTCTCACCAATAATTTTACCAAGACCCATGATCCTTTCCTCTCTTTCTCACAGTTAAACACCTGTATTGTGGTTGCTGTATTATATAATCAGTACTGAGAAGGTTTAATTACTTTTGGTCATTCAAGGTAGTGAAAAAAAAAAAGGACATCCCAATTCTGAGTAAGAGTGTTCTGTATTATAATTGTTAACATTTTGTCTGTAATACAAAAATAAAGATCGACAAAAGGGCTGTAAGTGATCTCATTCCATTTCACACAAGGAGCTCCTCTGTTAATTTCTCCTCCATGCTATGTAATTTGATGCAGTCCTCAGGCTCCTAACAAGTTAGCAACACTGCCCTCATTAAGGAAAGTGAAGATGTCACAAGGGAACTACAGTATTAAATGAACGTGTGTAGCCTCATTTCTTAGAGCATCATATGACAGAAGAGCAAAAACCTACATTTTTGAGTAGACTGTGGAAAACACCTCTGTCAGATGACCTTTTAGGGAAGTACTTGCAATGCAAGTTGTTACTTCCTGATAATCTGCTTATGCTCCAAACACTATTCTTTTGTGTACATTCTATTCCAAGTGGAAAACTCTCAGACTTGAACATCTTATACTGTGTATGAAAATTTTAAGGAGTCTTAAACAGAACAAACCCATTCAGAAACACAGAAAGATGTTCTCAGTGTGTTCCAGACAATTTTTCAAATGTAGCCTGGGAAGCTACTTCAGACAGAAAGGTCAGGCTCTGAATGAAATCAAAGTATCTTGATCTGCTTCTGGGTTCCCTTTGGCCAACAAGCTGTAGGTATGCATGGTCCTGATAAGCTTTATCTCATTCCCTGCATCTTCTTTTGGCTTCTTCTAGAGCTGGGTTTTCTTGACTAGATGGGGTGTCCAGTTATATCATACACAAAAAACACAGTGGAACCCATGCTGTGCTAACAACTTCCTTCCACACGAATGGCTGGCCAAGGCTGCTTTGTTTTCATAACCACTCAGCTGAGAGGGGACAAATAATAAGAAAAAATTACAAGGGGTTATGACTGGGTATTAGGATTAGCTAAAATAATTTCTTACTGAAGATCTTGTCTAAAATGTATTTGATATTTCATGTATCTGCCTTCCGACAAATCTGGAGATCCTTATTGGTATAAAATACAAAGGAATCATTTGATGACAACCTGTCATCACTTGCTCCTGTCTGCCAAATCTCATGGAGTCTGTTTACGTGCACAGTAGGCATTCATAAAACCCGCTCCTTTTCTGCAAGCTGGTAAAAAATGTGAATGCACTATTCAGAAGGCAGACAGTGGCGAGCAGAAAGAGCAAACTTAATGTCATCCTCACATCTTTTAATTCACCTCAGTACACTGACCCAAGGCACATCCCATCACAGCTGCACTCTGTTGTGTGGGAGTGCCTCAAATGAAGGCCGTGTAATTTAGGGAGTAAATTAGTTAGGAATGCATAGTACCAACTGCAATGGAAAATCCCTTGAGGAGGGAGAGCATTTGCAGAACTGTTGGAAATTTATTATGCTGACAAGGATGGCTTTAGCAGTGGGAATGAGGAAATGGATAGGTCATAGATGGACTAACAATGCCATTTTCCCAGCTTTAGCTTCTTCTCCATGAGTGTCTAAGGGAGACAGTTCTTGTTTTTAAAAGATACACTCTTCCTGCTCTCAAAGACCCATATAGCTTTATCTGGGAGAGTCCTGGGAAGAAAAAGGATTACTGATGAATGTTACTTAGCTCTGATTAATGAGGCACAGGGCGGAAGAAGGATAAAACTAATGAGGGAGATATTGAGCACAAGCAATAACCAGGCACCAAGGAACACAGAGAAGGCAACACATTCTGTAATAATTAGGTGTAAAGGTCTATTTGCCAGAGACACATAAGAGAAGTTCCCATCCTGAGATTGCAGTCCAGGCCTTTATGTCATTTACCACTAGTGCCAGGGCAGGTCAATCAACCCACTGTAGCAAAGTATCCCCCATCCACTGCCATCATCTAACACACAGATAGTAAGTTAGTGTTTTATGTCTGTGTTCCTAGTTCCTAAACACAAAACATGAATCTATGAAAAACGCCACTTTATCACAAATTCCCTCTTCTCACTTCTGTCTCTGTTTCTGCAAAGTCTTTAGGTTTGCCTCTCGGTACTTTTTTCCCCCCAAATTAGAAATAGATTTCCCCTAGTTAGAAATAAATGACGATTTTTTAATGGGGTTTGGGGGGGGACTTACACTTTAGCTTCTATTTGGAAAATGAGTTTTCCTTGGGATTAACAATGTCCCTTGTGGTCAACGCTTGCAACACTGGAACTGTCCGTGAATTTGTTGGGGTTTGCTTCACCAATTACTAGTGACATTGGTCTGAACCAATTCTGGTATAATTGTGAAAACACTTAAAGGGATCGTTATCTAGATGTAGAAATCTGGGAAAGTCAACTCAGTGTCAAACAGTTCACAAGGAAATCCTATAAATACTCAGGGATAACAAACCGTCCCACACCAGGAGAATGTAATTCTATTGGGGAAATGATTGCACAAGATTGCACAGTCAAAATGCATTATTTGGTATTGCTGCCATCTCAGAGGCAGATATTAAGCTACTTGTGAATGGAGAAATCTATTCAACTGTGTTTCACCTGCTACCCAGAAAGTCTCATTCATTTCAGAAACTTGTTAGTGCCTTAAACACCCAAAAGATTATCCAAGGATATTCTTATCATCCAAGCAACTGGGAATCAATAACAGCCTTGGGTAGGGGCAAGAAGGGGAATAAGGGTTAATAGCAATTATACATGGAAAGCAATCTAAACCATTTTTTCATATAATTTGGAGTGCCAAATTTAAAGTACTCTTGAATGCTAAGGCCTTTTTCATCACGGTGATCCTGTGTTTTATGGGGTAGGACCAGAGTATTACTCATTTTTTGTGACCCTTAGTTATCAAGGACACGCTGGGCAAACAGCCAAGGTAGTACAAGCTCCTTAATAATAATCTGTACTTAAAGTTAACATGATGGCTACTACATGATGGCTGTGCCAGGTGGAGGAAGATCTTCCAGCTCTGGTAACTGCTTGACTTAGCACTTTTTTTAGTGCATGAGAAACACCATAAAATAGAGCATTTATCTTACAAGTGGGAGAAAAGTCATGCAATGTAATTAGCAAAGAAATGGGAAGAAGTAGGAGAATGATAGGGTGGAGAAGTAGTGAATCCAAAAGAGGTTTGGACATGTTTTTTTAGGAAAAAAGTCAGTAAAACCCCTGTGGAGCCATCTGCACATAGGACTATCATTGTGTGTGCCAGGAGAACAGATCAAAAGATTGATAGGAGCTCTATTTAAAGGACATGGAAATGTGTGGAATCCAAGAAGTTAGAAATGGGCAATGTAAGACTATCTACCTCCTTGGATTGATCTCTGGGGTACATTTCTGGATATGGTTGCCTGGTTGAGTCATTGAAGTCTCAAGCTCTCCTCTTCTGTGTCCCCCTTCAAACTGTGGAGTTGTATGTTTACCTTCAGTTTCCAACCTTTTCCAATATTTGCTGACTCTGTTCAGCAGATGTATTTTTCATATATATACTTGTTTTGTCTTAGTTACTTCTGTGGATCCCATGGACTTTCAAGGATCCAGAGACAGCCACTGGCTCCACCCATTGATTATCTTGTGACACACAGTGTGCCGGGATTGAAAAAGAGTAAGTTCCAGAAACTGTCACTTCTTTTAAGACTGTATGGATAAGATAGTCATGAAGCTTTTTTCATCTCTAATGTATGGGCTTTGTCCAGGTTATTAGGAATCTGATACTGTATCTACTGTATGCTTTCTTTATATTATCAGCAGAAGACTGAGTTCTTTGACTATCTGCCAAGGAAAATCAGGAACTCCAGCTGAGTTCTCTAGCCTAAGACAGCTGTGGAGACAACATTTGTTCTAACCCTACACCTACTGTGTAGGATCACTCAAATTAGGCAGTCTGGTCAGTCCCACTGATCTAGCTACGTTATTCTTCAGTCCAGATGAAGGTCGTCTCAGAGGTTCTATGTTGATGCAAAAGTGACCAGAAAAGAACAGGTTATTTATTTTCTGAATAGGCTAATATGGCACTTTCCCATGTTGTAATCTTTAAGGGATAGACACCATTTATTTCACATCCCTGTACATCAAATACAACAACACCTACTGCAGAACTAGTTTTGAATTCTATTTGAACAGCAAAAATATGTTTTTATGTGACTATATACCTCCAGTGAGGTCAACACAGTGAAGCCCACATGGGTACTGAAAGTCTTTCTCTTGGTAGAAAGTGTAACTACCCAACAAAGCACATGTGAACTGAAGGGAAAGAGAGCCAGCTTGCGTACCTAGCAAGATGGACTAGGGAGCACAGGATGGGCCCTACTCACAACGCTGTAGCATTCAAACTGAGACACAGAGCTTTAAAATGAGAAATGGCTTCAAAGGAAAAGAAACTTTCTAACCACAGGGCTACTCTAAAAACACATAGCATCCTAGAGGTAATCAATCTTTTTTGCCTTTCACATTTTTCTCCCGTAGTACTTTAGTAATGTAGTGCAAATTTCTCATTTTGCTTTTTCAAAGAAAAGCCATGAAAAACATTTGTTAGTCTGTCTAACAGGTATTCTAGTGAAAAACACTCTGCTTAAAGGTCACATTTTTTTGAGAGAGTCCTTAGATCTCTATAGGAAGTGCAGCAGGTTTTACTTAGAGGACTAAACCCAAACATTGACACGGTGCCATAGTACTCTGTGAAATTACTGGCTCTACCTCTTTCTCAGCTTCAAAACACACAGATACTTTTGAGAAACCCACTAGGAACATTAACATGATGCTGTGTCAGGAGGAGGTTACAGTGAGCGGGTGGCAAGTCCTGACCTCACAGAAAGCCAGCATCTCAGAGGGCTCTTCACTAAAGAACAACAGCATTTTCCAAACCCAAGAGTGGAACCAGAAGCTGCTTAAAAAGAAATCATCATCTTTGTTGAGCAGTCCTTTTTTCTAGATGAAATGGAAGAGAACTGGTAAAACCACAATGTACCTCCAAGATGTAAATATTGTAAATAAGTATTATCTAATATGTTTAAGGAGAAAAGATAGGTGACTATAATTTAAATGGCAGTGCTAAACTGGCTGTACAGACTATTCTAAATTTAAGCTTGAAATTAGTCCAGCACACCAGCAGTGTCTCAGAAATTTCTAAGGTTTCTGTCACCATGGTAGCTAAGTGGCAATGGGCTTAATCCTGCACTCATTGAGTCCATTATCAGACTTCTCCTGGCCTTAGCAATGCTGGGTCTGACCCTGTAAATCCTAACATGCTTGAGACCACAGCTTGATTTCTGAAACCTTTTTACCCACTTTCCCACGGCAACTTGGGTTGGGAATTTTGTGGAAACCATTCACTTGAAAGATGTCTGGGGGAGATTTCTTTCATTCGGCAACAAATCCCTGACTGATTAAAAGAACTATGTTGACAGCCCGACAGGAAGCCATGCCATCCATTCCTTGGGCAGCAGGCACTTTTGGCAACATGTGCCAATTTACAAGACAGGGAACACTAAGGGAGGGGAATCAGGAGTCAGACAAAGTCCCTGGAAACTTCAAGCTGTTTAAAAAAGAAGGGAATTGTTGCCTTGGTTAAATGCAATTCCCAGTCTCTCACAGCCAACTAGACAAATCAACCATTATACTAAAACATTTATATTGTCCTCAGTGGATGATGATAAAATAATGATTAGATAATATGCAAGAGTATACATAATAACTCCTCAACAAAATCAGCAGCTCTATGGGATAAGGACGCCTCTAAAAACCCAGGTCCATAGACATAAACACTTGGGCTCTAATCACCTTCTGGTTTTATCCTCTTTTCCTGAAGAAATAAGGCCTGAGAGATCACACTGTCTATCTCTCAGCCCCTCCTTAATAACATGTGAACCAGCTGGCTGCCTTTGGCCAAATTGGCAATGTGAAAGAGGTCACAAAAGTAAGAACTTCTGCAAACTCCATAAGAAAAGATGACTGTGTGGAGTACAGACCCCACGTTCGTGCCTTTAAGAGGGAAAGGGGTGTACGTTGAGATCAGCAATTAGGACTTGTTTGAAAAGAGCAAGGTGGGGCCTTCAAGAGAAGAGCAGAGGAAATTGTGGGTGAATTTTGGCACGCTTATGATGGAAGTGCGTTACAGACTGTGTGTGGGCAGGGACACAATTTCAGAGGAAAACAGATTTCATTAATTCTGCTGCTTGGTTGTACTATTGTTTTCTATAAAAATTATGAGGATTATTAGACATAGCTGGTAATTGCATTACCAACATGAAAAGGCCTGAACAAAACCACAAGGGGACGATGAAAAAAGAAGCTCTAATACTGAGAAGCCATGTAATGTCATACACAAGAAGAGCTAAAATCAACATATAACTTACACTGCATGTTCATTAATGTATGTGCTGAAAGGCCATAAAAATAAGAAAGAACCTGCAGGACATTTAGAGTAAGGGTGGCACATTCGAAAATTGGTGTATGTTTTTGAACATACTTGAGTTCAGCCAAAGGTCGTTCTGAGAGTTCCTTGATCCTTTGGAAAGTTGGACAAACTGAAATACCTTATTACTTCACTGTGGCTTCCCGTGGAAGTGTTGACTCAGAGCTGACCATTGCATGCTCTAGAAACACAGTTGAACAATCTTCTGTTTTGTAGGAATATGCTTAAGGCACCAGTATAAATGCTTAGAGATAAAGTAAGCGCCAGCCCTAAAAAACCACATCCTTGAGAGAGAAGAGATCTGAGATGAGGCCTGTGTAGAGAAATGAGGAAACTACACGCTATGCAGGAGCTGCCCTTATGGAAGTGACTGAAGAGTCAAATTCTGCTCCCGTTTGTGGCTTGAAAACCAAGAGCAAGCCTGTAGAAATGCCAGATTTTTTTCCCATTTAAAGCCAATCTGGGAACAAAATCTGGTCTCTATGAATTTATCTCCTGCTGAAAAGAGGACTGTCTCGCTCTTCAATTGTTAAAATACTGCCTTTTTAAAAGCAAGCAGGAGGCGAGGCAAGGCGAGGAGAGATTTTTAAGCTAAAATTAGGAAGACCTGTTAAGCACATATCCCACATCTTCATCAGGTGACAGGATGATAAACTTGAACAATTTTTCTGTTGAATAAGTGTCTCAAGGCTCAAGGGGACTGCTAATTCCCTTTCCTACAATGACTCAGGCAGGGATTTCCCTTAGCTTTGTTATTAGCCTAGTTGCTATTTTTCTTTCTACCATTTTGTTGCTTAGGAGACTGCTAGTCATGATAAGAACTCCACAAATAAACCAAAAGAAAAAAAAAGAAAAAAAACCCCCAAAACCACAAACAAAAAACCCCAAGACTCAGTCTTGCCTCTGTGATCCCAAGTTATGGAATGCTAAATGCTTTTGCCTCCTGGGATCTGCTCACATAGAAGGAACATGCTTTGTTAGTATAAATAGTTGCCAAGGAAGTAATTTTCCAGGCACAGCCACAGTTTGCTCTCCAAAAGCCAGGTAGTATATATCTATTTTTCATGTCTTTGGAGCAGTAACAGAAATTTCTCCAGCAGAACAATGTAACTGGGCAATGATTTCTGGGGCAGAGGGCTGGTTATAAGACAGTCACAGAGCAGAGCAGCAATTTCCCTGTCATTACATCAGGACTGTGCAGTCCTATAACAATTATATTTACATCCCTATATAAATATAAGAGCAAATTCTCCTTTTCCTGAGGAGGCTATCTGTACACATTCTAGTCTAGTATGATTATGGTGCCCCACAATAACTGCTGACTCTTCTGTCCCATTTTCATCAGGAGATCTCAATCTGCTTCCTAAATCTGATCATTATAATTTCCTCTCTTCCCCTTAGATTTTTACCCTCCCTCCCCACTTTTGATTTTATAGAAGGTGAAAATGCAGTCAAGACATCTGATCAACAGTAAGAGGTGCTGAAAATTCCTGGACCCTGGTCCAGTTCCCTAATGGATGGCTATAACTCTAAGGAGAAACCAGTGTAAAATGCTGTACAACACTTTACACGTGGTAGAAAATGAGTTCTGCATTACAAACCCTGTCTATTTTATTGTCTGGCTTTTCAAAAGGACTAAATACATAATGTCATGAGAATGGGGTGAAGCTCTCTAGATTTCATCCCTCTTGAAAAATCTGGTGATTATTTTAGGATCCCAGCTACAGGTTTAAGAAATTAACGTCAAGCTCCCATTCTTGAGATGCTGAAAGTATGGGTTTCTGGCACATGCATTTAAAAAGGGATGTGTTATAAATTGGCTTCCTAGGGCCTGAGGACTTTGGAAAAAGACTTATTAAAAGATATGCAGCATTAGAAAGCAGAACACCTTCAAAAACTGCTGCTGTACAGGATGACTCATAGGGTTATGCCACTGATTTTGCTAGTAACACCAGAGGAAAATTATGTCCTAGATCAAAAACACTCAGATGTTGTGAACTTGTTCCTGGGGAAGACATATGGCAGGTTTTACCAGGCTTATTTCCTTTGCTGAATAAAGTGACTGAGAAAGTAGATAATATGGGCATATTCAATGCAAGCAATAGGCAATGAGGGGATAAGTTCTTATGTCTTGATCTTGCTCTTATTTGTAGATGCTGATATAACTCCCTTGGACTCTAGGAAAGTAGGACTGACACCAATGCAGCTGTCCTTAATTTCCTGCTTTCTCTTCAATGTATTCTTCCTATCTGTAGCTCCCTGTGGCTGGTCTTTTTAGATTCCCTCTCCAGGAAGTTTGTCCATGCCTTCTTATCTGTTTGCCTAAGCCATTGAAACATAATATGTAGTTCTTTGCCTTTATATAACATTTGCTTACTATCCAGTGGTATCTTTGGAAGAGCTGGCACTTTTAATGATCTATCTAAAGCTTGTACAAAATGATAAGACTGTTAATGCCCTTTCAAAATTACTGTCCTCCCACTGGTAGGGGCAAGGACATAGATGGGTTGTATGTGAACCAAGATATATGATCAAGAAAGAACAAAAAGACAGAAGCACTTGCCCACAAGGAGAAAGCAGGTGAGGTTACATTCAAAATATGTGTTCCATCATGGAGTGACAACTTATGGTTGAAGACCCCCAGGGAGTCTTTACGCATTATGGGGTCACAACCAGCCCACCCTCCCTTCGTTGTTAAGTTGGGAGAATTTATGTATTAATTTCTATTTCTGTAGCTCTTAAGACCAATACCAAGAGGTCAGGGCTGTGCTGGACAAAGTGTAGTGACATTTAAAACAAAGCCAGTGCTCTTCCCCATAGATAGCACATACCTTGCAACCTAGACAGTATGGAGCACAAGGAGAGTGACACATTACAAATGGGAGACAAATGGGGGGCAAAGCAAGAGCCAAGCCAGGAACACTAAAAAAGGCTTGCTGCTCAGTCACAGGCAGAGACAAACATCCTGATTGATGTCTGCTGCAAGCTAATTGGGTCATGCTGAGGCTGAGGGTGTGAAGTAGATTTCATTTTCATTGCCATCCTGCTTTGCTACAGATGGCAGGAATAGCACAATTCACTTTATGTGAGTTCAGGATACCTGTCTGGAGCCCCCAGTAAAATCCCCTTGCCTCTATCAAGGGGAAAGCACTTTTTATCAAGTATGGGTGCTTTAATTCCCTGCTCCCTCATTTTCACATGAGCAAAAACAGCTGAATCAGGTTGGAAAGTCAGGTCTTCTGGCTCCAGCTCCTAGACTTTGAGCTCTCCTCTGTCTGTCACCTCCCTCAGCTGGGAACTGCTTGGCTCAGTTGGGAACACTTCACACTCATTTTCTCCACTGATTTCCTTTGTAAACCTGTTGTGCATCATCTCTTTAAATAATAAGTTCTTCAATATCCTCACTGTAGTCTGTATGTACAGTGCCAAGCATGACATGGCACCAGATCCCTTCTTGGAGTGTCCATAATTTACTAAAATCCAAACAGAGCCGTAGGAAAGGCAGAACAAAGAGAAACAACTCCAAGAGGTTAGGGGGAGCATATGAAGGAACAAATTTATCAGTGTCCCTTTAGCTCCTGCCATAGGGAAAGAGGCAACAGCATCTGTGGTGGCAGCTACCAGGAATGTCCTTAGTGAGAGAGGGGGAGATGGTAGCTGTGGTCAGTGGTAAACAACAGGGATCCGTGTATCTCAAAGAAACACTCCTGTCCTATTCACTTTAGCATCTCTTTTGACAGCTTCTTGCTTTTTTCCTTTTATTTTAGTCAAATAGAAGCGGTTGGAAGTGGGGCCACTTCTGACTGCCCAATGCTTTGTTTTGGGAAGCTGTGGAAATACAGTGTCACCTCTGTCTTGTCTGAAAGGGATAAAAGATATCACAGACCTTTCATAGGCTACTCCTTCCTTGTGGATTGTTATTGCAGGGTTAAGGCCTGTTCTAAAAATGAAGGAAAACTTGTATGAAAAGTGCCTGGGGGCTTTTGAACTGGTTTCTAAAAATAGCTGCCTGAAGAAGAAAAAGAAAAGAAAAAGTGAAAAACCAACACAACACCAAATAGTTTTAGTGTACCCATCTATTGCAACTAGCATGATAATAATAGAACACAAAACAGCAGGGAGTGGGAAAATAAACATATTTTCACTCACATAAAGGGGCTGCCTAAATGACACACATATGCAAAAACAAATAAATGTCCCCCCCATGATAATCTGAAACTATTATTTTATCCACATAAACAATTCAGCTTCTTAACTGTAACCTAACATGCTAAATTCACTCAGTTTTATTTGAGGGCATGGACAGATTGAGCGATCAATCTCTATTACACTGAGCTTTTTTTTTATCCCATCCTTACAGTGCCATTTTTCTTCTCACTAGATATTTTAGTTCATTTCCCTGAGCCTTCTTCAGCTTAATAGCTGCATTTCAGACTTACATAAAATAAAAAAAAGGCTATCAAACTTCCAGAGGGAAGTGAGTGTTGTGCATGGAAGGGAGAAATACAGGGAAAAAAATTGAAAAAGAGGACAATTGTTAGCATTGTATGTGCTGCACTAGTGGATAACTGTTACGTATTCTGGTTTTGTAATGGAGATGTTTAGGGTCAAACAGATGCTGGCTTCAGATGCTGTAAAATCAAGATGCAGGGTTTTTTTGTCCTGTAGAATTGGCAAACAGGTATTCCCCTAGAGAAATGGAATGAGGACATAGCAATTAACTCTCCCGTTTCTGCAATTGGAGTGCTAATCACATCCTTAGCAACTGCGTGGTCACTATGGTACCGACAACATCCTTTGCTCAAATCCTTTCTGATTCATTCTCCTGGTAACTTTGGTTATGGTCAGAGCAGAGGTGGCGTGCACTTGCTGACACTGTGCTGAATGGTTCCATCAATCTCCATTTTGCAATATTGGACTCTATTGCAAATGAAAATCAGCTCCAAGGATAGAAAGGAAGCCAGGAAGTGTCCGGAGTATCTGTGCTGTTTGCTTTTCAGAAACACTGTGCAAATGACAAACACAATCCTTCACTGCAGCCTCTCTGCTCTAATAGTCTTAAATGTGAGGCTAATGAACTTTAGCTTTCAACACCATTGAACCTCATTATACTGTAAATACCCTTTGTGTAACATCTTCTTGTGACTCAGATGCCAAAACCAATAATGAAGCTATCAGAAAAGAAGGAAAGGAAAAGGCTACAGTCTTAAATACAAGATAATCAGATTCATCTTTCCACAGCAAATATTTGTCCTGGGAGAAGCAGTGGCAAATTATAGAGGGTATAATGGAAAAATGCTGGATATTGAGACATTTGTGAATGCTAATGGAATCATAAAATAGCATACATGAATCAAGCTAACAATCTGTAGGAATCAGACTATCTGTCCTTGATGGAGTGGTTGCTGAATCTCTCCTGTAAGAAGTTCTATCCCATGCACTGCAGACACAGACAACTGGAACCAGCTTTCATTCACTGACCATGTAGGGGTTCACATCACTAATCTGTAACTGCTTTGAGTGCTCCAGGGACACAGAAGAGCTGGAAGTCCAGTCCTCACTGTGTGAAGAGGACTGCTGCCCCCCTTGCCTCACAAGCAGTATAAAGTGGTGAAGGAGAACTTAAGCAAGACTCCAGCCTTTTATTTTCAAATCTCCATGATTTGGTACACAGGAAGGCCAATCTTAGCATCAGTCAAGCAGAGAGATGGAATCAAGAGTCTGCAGGAAGAAGATGGATGTCATGTAATCAAAGTATATGAAGTCTGTATGAGGACACTATGGAGTTCATAGGAATAGGAGAAAACATTCCCTGGCCTATTTTCAATATCTCCCCAGCTGCAGGATTATGTCCTCTGATAAAGCTAGTACTGATTGTTTTTGGAGGTGGAACTGGTGAATGCTGTGTGGACCTAAGGTGGCAAACATCTATTTCCACATGTGGGAGATAATGTTAAAATAGAAGGTATGGATACTGTGAGGTAGTCAACTGGAGGGGGAGTTTCAAATGGTATTAAGAATCAGATAAATGCATAACTTAAGAAAGATTCACAGGGTAGACATCTTCAGTGTCAGCATTTATTGTATACTTCTAACTGGAAGACCTCAGTTCTCCATTTCCCTAGTTGGTTCCTACAGCAAACACATACTGAGTGCTGTATACCACTCACTGATTGCTGGGCGAACATTATTGGAGAGTCAATATTTGCTTTTTCCTAGAGCTATCGTTGTTGGAGAGGGTATAAGTCATTTTGGATAATGCTCTACTTGTGCTGTATTAAACACACATGAAAAGCACCTTGTATGCCTATTCTGTGCTTTTTTCACTTTGTGTTTTACTTTGCAGTGAAAACAAACGCTAGTCACGTGATTAATCCAGAACTCGAGCACTAATCCAGGATAGTGATGCTGGAGATAAACCCATAATAGCAAGTTTGGTCAGCTTCACCACAAACTTTAAGAAAAACACTGCCCACTGTGCAGAAGTTTCAGTACCCAGGGTATGGTAATTTGACAGGGTGGCTGAGCTATACAGCTGTGCAGTAATTCTTCAGATTATCCTATTGCTCCATTGGTCATTCGACTTACAGGTATTTCATGTAACAGTCTTTAAAGGTAGACAGAAGATCCCTGCGATTTCTGGTAATAAAACGCCTGGGGAGTCTCCTGCTATGCTGGAAAGAAGACAGAAGAAAAGTGGATTGCAAAATCTGAATACTGCGGTCTTGGCTCCCTGACATAGGTCAAGAATATATTGTTCACAAGTTGAACACATATTTCAGATCTAGAGATCCACACCACAGAACCAGAAGTTTCAAAAGAACAGCTTTGTTACCCATTATTGTTTTGCTCACTTCAATGGTTTTCCTCCCCCCTGTTCTGTATAAACCTATATAGACCTCCTATAGAAAATACTGTTCCTTTCACCATTCAGTGGGTGTTTAAAGTAATGATTATTCTTACGCAAGTCAGTTGGGAAGGTGTCTAAATCCACTACACGTCTTTCTATGTGTGCAGAAATTTGGTTTCATGAACAGGAACTCCAGGCATCTGAGATGGACAAAAGTCTATGGTAAGGATCTGAGAAGAAACTTTTGCCTGTTCTGTGCTAGAACTTACATTTATATGAAACATTACCAAGATTCTGCTGAATAGGAATTTGTCTTATCATTAAACTTACTGTTTGGTAACTGCTGGTCAGTGTAAGTTATGTCTTTCTTTGTGCACAGTCTGAAGACAGCAAGAGCCTCTCACAGCTCCAGCTGTAGAGGGTAACTTCAAATAGAAAAGTTCATGCTTTTAGCTCTCTGTACATTCTTGGGGCACTCCCCAAAGGATCAGCTATTTCAGTAACACCAAAAAGCTCCCTGCTTCCTCAATTTTTCACTTCTGATGAAACTTCCTGTATCAGAGAGCTGAGCTAATGGTCCAGATTTAATCAACAAAAGTATTTACATTTCAAAATAATGAGACCCACTCAGCTGGTAACTTGTTAATTAGTTCTCAAGCATTCTCCTCTTATCCTCTGTGCCGTAGCAGCTACAGCCAACAACCCTTCCAATAATAAGGCAGGTAACTTGAGCAAATGTTATCTCGGAGTCCGATCTTGTTCCAGGATCAATTTACACCAACCCGTTGATTGCCGGAGGACTATTCGTGATTTACCTAAGGGTAAATGTCTTTATGTATCACACTGTCTTACTTTTCCTAGCAAGTCCTTACCTTCTATTTTTGCGTGCTGAATGTCTGCAAAGCAATTAGGTACCCGAATTTAAGCCTCTCTGCCCCTTTATTTTTTAACAATGTTACTCTTTTGCTCTGAAGCTCCTAAAACTTGAGGTCAGATTGCCATTTACAGAAAAGCTATTTATGCCGCTTCATAATTCAGTGTCGTTTTTTTCTTTATTCTCACATGAAGGCCCACCTACCCAGCTATACAAAGGTACCAGAATGTAAATAAAAATCTGTTCATTATTTTTATTATTTCTTTTGACTAAGATACTTACAAGTAAGGAGGGATGTAAAGAATGAGGATCTGTTCCCGATTTCTGTCCCAGTACTAACAAAATCAGACATACATGTGCTGGGTTTCATAGTCTTCTCCAGCAGATCCCTTAACAACTGGAAAACTCCACTAATTAGCCCCCAGCTTAGGATATGCTCCAGCTGACCTGCCGGTAATCAGTTGCTCCAGAGCCTAGATCGATTTTGTCCTGTGATTATCAATTCTCCAGTCAGACAGAACGGACAAGATTTTAAAGAGAAAAAGACGTTTTAAGAAAGAAAGTCAGGATGTTCTGCTCAGCACACAATTTCCTCCTATATCCCAGTTTTGCAGGGCACCTAAGTGTGTGCTTAACTTCAAGTACATGATTAATCACCTCTTTAGGAACAGGAAGTTTTTCCAGAACTGGAGGCTATCTCTTCTCTTCTACAGTCCTATAGCTGTGCGCCTTATTTTCTTCTTTTTTCTTCTTCCTTTTTTTGTGTTTTGGTTTTTTTTATATATATTTCCCCTTTTCTTTTTTTCCCTGTCATATACAATGCAACTGTGCAAAGTTCTTTTCTTTCCGAAACATGGTAGGTGGGCGAGGAGACAATTACCTAAATAATAAGGTGTGGGAATAAGTTATAAAAATAGCAGGATATTCCCAACTTTTTAACAGGAATTTGTACTTCTGATCCATTTAAATTTCTCTGGATACCTGAGGACTAAGTACACATAGGACTGAACCTGGCTTTTTAAGTGACTGGTTATCTTCTATAAATTAACTACATAACTATGTTTTTGAAAGTCACAAATTAGCACCAAGAAGCTGCACAAATAGCAAGTAAAACAAAACAAAATGAAAGAAGAAATAAAACTGACATGCAAAATCAAGTCTCCAGGACACCTTTTGAATACCCATCTAATTTCAAGGGTTTGTGACCATGGCAAAAAAAATTTCCTACATATTACAAATGTAATAGCTTCTCTATTTCAGTTTATATTTTTTAATTAGAAAATTCTTCCTTTATGAATTTGAATATTGGCAAGCTACTCTTAGGCATGCTTTTTACCCAAAGGAGATTTCTCAGAGTTACGCTGTGGTCCCTTTTATTTACTCATAACTTACAGTTGCTTTTGTCAGCCATTAGTAGATAAATATTTTACTGTTTTTCCTCACCTACTAAATTCTTATCTATATAGAATGGTCTTACAGCTGCAGAGTCCCCTTCTTCCCCTTCCCTCTGTAACCTAACCTGTCCTTGCTCTAGAGATTATAGTACCTATTACAATATCCCATTGAATTTTGACACTCCCTCATTCTTCAGGAATACCTATTATGTCAAATTCTCCTTCCACAGTCATACACTCTGCTTTCACCTGTTATTTATTTTTAAGCTTGTGGTATGAAGACATGGATATTATTTTATTTTTTATTTTAATATTTTTATTTTTTATATTTATTTTAATAGGCCATCTACCTGTTTTTAACCAACTCCTCTGCCTAGCTGCCTACTTCAGAATAGACCACTGTGATTTCAGTTTAATTATCCTCAAGGTCATCCATTATCTTTGTTCCCATCTTTTATAACTGGAAACACAGTTAACATGCTGATGGGAGAAAAAGCAGGTATGTGGAAATGCAGACACACTCTTTTACCCAAAGACTTGACTACCCACATCCTACCCAGTGCAGTCAATCTGCTGCCTGATCCTGCGTGGTGTGATGAGGTCAGAGCTGTGTGGCTGCAAACTCCTTTCCATAATTAGATCAGGGCTGCATTTTCCCTTGGAAATGCTCCCTCTTTATCATCAAGACATTTCAAAGCCCAATTCTATTTTTTCTTTTTTTGTTGTTTTCTTTTTTTAAAGCAGTGGGACAGCTGATTTTTTTTCTAGCAGTTTTTTCCCTGTCAGTAGAATGATAATGAAAAACAATTTCTACTCAGAATTTTTTTCAGCTATTCCATTAGTGAACCTTCCATTGGTTCACTGGAAACTGTGAGAGACGGTTTGATTCTTTTCTGTGGAAAGAATATGGAAAACCTTATTAGACTTTTTGTAGCAAAAGAACAATTTTTCTTTTATTGAGGATTTTGCTTCTATTTTGTATAACATTTCTTCGAAAATACATGTCCCAGTTTCCTTTTAAATTTCTTTTTTCTGCTCTGCTACTGAAAAGGCTGCAGATGGAAGGGGAGAACAAGGAACTCCCCATGTCAATCAGCTCTATTCATTCAATGGCTGTATTTATTAGTTTCATTAAAAACATTGAGCAGCCCTGGTTCCTCAGTTCTGCACGCCTACACAATACTGACTGTCTTGCCATTCCCCTGTCAGTAAATGCTTTATCCTGAGGCCTTACTCAGATTGAGATTCCACATCAAACATGAATCCAAGAGGATATCACATGTTTTTAGTCTTGGAATCTCTTAGATTCCACACAGCTTGACGGGTGCTGAGAGGGTTGGTGGTGGTTAGATGAGGAGAAAAAAGTGCTTGAGGTGGACTGATAATTAACTTTTTTTTTTTTTTTTAAGAGAAACGGAAAGAAAAGGTTTGTGTAAAGCTTGGAAAATATCTCCATTGTTACTGCCATCACTGGCATGAATGTACGTGTAACATCTGACCAGCATATTAGTCATAAACTGTGGTTTTGTAGGAAATACAGCACGCTGAGCTGCCATCATATAGAGGAGCAGTTCTTGGAGAAGACTGTTAATTTACTACATTTTTAGTGCTGAGGCATGTAGTGGTCCCCTGCAAAAAACATTCTGTTCTCTATATACCTTCTGTTCTTATTAAAATCAGAACAATGTGAAGAGCAGAACCATGGCAGTATTCTGCTCATTATGGGGTCAATGGGTGCTGATAGATGTGTTATAACCAGATTGGCTGTCTTTTAGCACTTTTGTTGGTGTCTTTTTCAAAAAAGTCTATTTTATTGTATGACAAAATAAGAAAAGTTTGCTGTGATTTAAAAAATCTCCATACTGAGAATTAAAGTTGCAGTTTAAACTTTACTCAAGTTGAAAGCCTGTCTAGTAGCTTTAATGGTCTTTAGCTCAGACACCAGGCTAGGGTCAACTTTTCAGAAAAAGTAATTTCTTTCTGTATTCAGCCCTGAAGAGTGATCCATAAAAATCTATCTGCTCAGACACGTTGGAACCTAACATCTTCCTCTCTTTGGAAATGATCTCTCTTTCCAAAAACATCACATTGAATAACTGCTACCCAAATATCTAATTTCTCTTTTCCTTCCCTATATATATACAGACCATGAACTTTAAGACCTGCACCCTACAATTCTCCCAGAACAGAAGAGACTGGAGGATCCACTTAAGCACTTCCAAGGATATATCACATACAACCTATTCCATACGTATCTTCCTTATCTCTTACATATCTTTTCTTAAGTAGCTCATGGTGTGCTAGCACATACTGTATTACAGAACCACGGTACTTTTTTGTCTTTTATGGCAATGGACATTCAGGGATACAGCAAAAAAAAAGTCTGCTTTCTATCAAACAAAAAATATTCTTAATATTACTTGCCCCTGCCCTCAGAATGTTTGATCTTTGCAGTCACCCTTGACAGGGAATTCTTAGCACCGCTTCCTTTCCAGATGAGAGAGCAGAGGTGCACTGGCATCACAAAATAAATACCAGAATCACATTGCATACATCAGCATGACCTCAACCAAGACTGAAATACATATACACCTTAAATTTACATGTCTTTGTGCGAAAAGAAGTAAGTCCTACTGAGACAGAGAGCTCATCCAGTTCACAAGCACATGCTTGGCCCTTCCCAGATTACACACAGCCACGGTGTGATGCATCACACAAATCCAACAAAGAAAAAAATGGAGAGGAAAATGCCATTCTTTCACCTACTGTATTTGTAACTCACCTACACGGTGCTGCCACTGAAGCTATCACTTTGGCAGGCTGGCTGTCAACTAAGGAGAAGTTGGTGTTTAACAGGATATAACTTGATTGAAGGTGATATAAACCACGAAAAACATGGTGTTATAAACAGATTAGCAGACAGGTGAGACCAGGGAAATCAGTCTGGGGCCTCTGTGTCTTTGGCATCTGATAATTTCATTAATGCAGGTACCCCTGTCTGGTAGAAGAATGCTATCATCCCTGATTTAGGAAGTTGTTGGGAGGCTAAAGACTCCCAATATCAATAAAGATATTTAGGTATTGAATTCTACTGTGAATTTGGACCAAAGTGACAGGTTTACAGTGTTGCAGGAGTATCTGGCTTGGCAGACAAGGTTTCTTAACACCATACTTGTATTACACTCAGAAGAGCTTTGTTCCTCTCCTCTCTCACATTGCTTAAGTAAAGGGGCGGAGGTAGGAGACTGTTCTTAAGGGTTGTGTTATGGTACCACCAGAAAGGTAAGGAGGGAATATAAGAACTTGTGTATCTCTAAACGTGTGTATACACACATATAAATACACATGCATGAGTGTGTGTCCACACATAAAGCAGTAATGATGCGGATGGGGATTACCTGTTCACTCTGACAGTTGCCAGCACACGAAATAGATAGTTTGATTCTTAATAGGTGTGTATCCCCCCTCACAGCTGGAGATGCTCAACACAGCTAAGAGCAGTTAGAATACCTTGAATTTAAGTAGTGCAGAAACTGTTTTAGTCCTCTATTTCAACTAATTCTTCTCAGTCAGGTGTCAGGCATATGGCATGTAAAGGAAGAATCATTAACATCCTTGACTTACCCAGTATTTTCACCAGCCATAATTTTTCACCAAACAAAGCAAAACAAAAAACATCATGAGCAGAAAGTGATTTTGGCATCAGACTCTCCTTATTTTCAGTCCCATCACAGTGTAAGATAACTGGCACCATAACCAAACAAATAAAAACCATAGCACTGTCTGAGGGCCATATTCTTCTGCTGGAACCATGGATTTTTCTGAAACTATTTACAAATTCTTTTAAGAAAAATCAACACATGGAGTAGTGAAATTACTCTCTACCTTACTGAGAAAAATTAGCTGATGCACTTATAACAACGGGTATTGTAACCAATGGCTACAGTTGCATGGTCACATGGTTTACATAGTTACAGTTTTGGTCAAGGAGAGATGTTGTTCCCAATTTGGTGTCAAAGTCAACTCAAGTCCCCTGCAGACTAGCTTGAAAATTCCTAGATTTAGCACAGAATTCAGTTATAATAACTGACAGTTAAAACCATCCTCCTTGAGCTTGACTGCTGTCTGTAAAAGCCCTCTCCCCACTGCTTATTGCTAATGTTTGAACTTCTGTTAAGTGCACCATCTCTACTCTCCCCATGGAAAGAGGAAACCAGCATTAGCCTTTCATAGCAGATTCACCCAGGCAAAATGTCTACACAGATATTAACATCTTGCTGTGTTTCTCCTAGAGCCATGGAGCAAGTGAATTCCATGGGCATGCTACACTTGTGCTATTTATATTTACCTAAAATGTGTGTGGTGGTATAGGAACAATCTGGCACTTCCATGTGCTGGTACAGTTCCTCACCATACAGCTCCTCATAACATCTTGCTCTATTTAAAATCAAACTTGACTTGAGATTTTCTTTGCATGTTTTGTCTTCAGTGTCCTCTTCCTCCCTTTCTCTTCTGTAAATAAATCGAGAAGGCATTTAAATCTGAGTATACATTTCTCTATTAAATTGAGACAAACATGCATGCAATATCCTCAGTGATGTTGACTATGTTCAAGCACCTTCCAAGCTAGCCCTTCCTCATGTGGAAATGGGGCGTTTCTGAAAAGTGAAGGATAAGTGACCAAAACCCTTTTAACACAGGGACTCACTGACAGTGATTTCTGATTAATTAGGGGCACATTCTCTCCTTGATATGTATACAATGTAATTACCACTAACATCAAAGAGAAAATTGCCCTCCTTAAGTTTGCCAGGCAGCAACTACTCAGGGGCTGGTCTTTTGGGCTGAACAAAATTGCTCAGCCTGTGGATGTTTTTTTCACTTGTCCATCGTAGCAGGCCAGCTTCCTTCTGGAGCATGCACTTACCTCTCACTGCCAGTAACACCAAGTGCAGGCAGTGGCAGGGGAAGGAGGAGGCCTGCCCAGCCTGGCAGCCATCCTGGCTGCTACTGGCACAGCCGACATCTGGAAGCTTCTGCACCATGTTGGACATCTGCGGCACCAAGCCGAAGCGGCCCAGCTGCCAGGGGCTGTGTTCAGAAAGCAGCACAGCTACCTTCTCACAGCACAGATAATTTTGGTCAACACCTGATCACAGTGACACAGCTCCCATGAGCCTGTGGTGCTCCCCTCACACACAGCTGTGGTCATGGGGAGAGCCCAAGAGCAGCTGCTGGAGAGGACGGCACTGTGTGGGAGTGCTGGCGGTGCTTGTACAGACATGGAAACACACCTGGGGCCTCCTGAGGCTGCCTGGCTCAGCACAACTTATGTCTCACACCAGTGAAATCTCGTACCCTTCCCCACACAATCTAAAATATGTCTGTGCCTTTGGGCACCTGCCAACTGTAAGCCCTACACAGGCAGCGCTGCAGGGGGTGTCTGATGGGGTCATATCAGCAATTTAGCAGTATGGACAACTGGACCATGGACCTTGGCTGAGTTTACTGAAGAAAATATGACCTGTGGATGCCTAGTTGGCTGTTTTAATCCATACTGTGGCTTGGGAGAGCAGGCACCCAGCACCAGGAATGCTGAGAGAAAAGCAGGCAAGGGGTTAATAGCAATGTCCACCATGAAGAACATGGTGGCAATTCTTTGGTTACCATCACTGTGAAAACAAAAAACCTCGTGGCTCTGCAGAACGCCTGGACAGGTTTGCCATGGGGGGATCCCAAAACAGTGAGGTGTGGGGTGGGGGAGGAAGGGTGACAGAATCACTGTACGAGGAGAGGGTAACATGGCTTCCACATACCAGGAAAGGGCCCATCTGATGTGAAGAGAACATGCCATCCTGAGCTTCCCTTCAACCTTAATTCTCCTGCTGCTGCAGGCACCATTTCCAAGCACTCAAGCACTGCTCAAGCATTGAACAGGGCTGGTGCTTGCAGTTGATGCCAAAAGGTGCCTGAAGGGACAGGCCGGCTCCTGCTGGGAGACGTGAGGGGAGAGAGGCGCCATTTTGAGGGGCCCTGTGGCTCTCCTCAGGGCCTCGGCCGTGTGGTGCCACAGGGGCCCCTGCCGTGGTCCCTGCTCTCCACAGGGCAGCGAGCACAGCCTGCCCCCTCTCATCCTTCCTGAATATTCCAAAATGCTTTTCAATGGTATCATTTGACCATACTTCCCTTTACTCGCGGGATTAGTATTGGTCTTAAGTTGGATGACACCAGCAAGACTGAATCCTGGAGGGGACACTGCCTCCTGACTAGCTCAGCAAATTAGAAATACTAGACAGAAGCCTCAAACCAGAAGGCAAACATTTGCCTGGAATGGGATTCTGCTTTCTAGATCCCACCCTCCATATTATTTGGCGATTTCAAGTCAAAGTACACCTATCCTTTTCTACTTGTTTCCACCCCCAAAAAGTCCAGCAGAAATTCAGCAAATAGAGGTAAATTTCACTGAGTTGGGAAGAATTTAAAGTTGAAGAATTTTAAACTCATGACTAATTAGCTACAGCACATCTTTGTTTTGTTCAGTTTTATTGCCTCTCCATCAGTGAAGCAGACAATGAATCCGAAACTGCACAGGGGTACATAAGGAAGGGTCTCTGTAAACAGGCTGTTATGGTTTCAGACAGAAGATCTCCAGAAAGCTGCAGTCAGTGGACAAGCCACGGACACAGAAGGCCCCTAGAAGCAATTGTTTCTATAACCCTTGTTATCTCTCAGCACCACAGAGGTACACAATGAGGCACATGAGCTTTCAGTCAACAGATATGGCTTGTGACAGGGCCTTTGGAAAAATTTCCAGCCAGATGGTCAGAAATTGTTCATGAAAAATGCTTCTTTTCTCAGAGAACTCTGTACCCCAACAGCGAGAGTTGTCCAAGGTGTGTGACTGTGTGTTACCTGAACAATTTCAGAGGGAAGGAGTTCATTCACAGTGTCACCTTTCCCTGGCCTCCAGCCTGGGGAAGTGTCTGACAGCTATTCCTTGAGACTAATAACCTACTTGCATCTAAGAGAAAGTGATAGTAAAGCATTGTATTTTCTGAAAGTTCCTGGAAAACAAACTGGTTATATGCCTACCTGTAAGTGATAATCATCCCTCTAATTTGGTTTCAGGCTGTGCTGCCCTAAAGTATCCTTCAAAAGGTTGTTCCAGGACTCTTTGGAAGTCCTTCTCACAGGTGGAGAGCAAAGAACTAATTTACTTTGGAAGTATCTTTGTTTAGATGTATAGACATAACATATGTAACTGTCAGAAATACCAAGGCAGGTAAGATGCCAAAAGCTTCCAGAAGTTCTCAAGGAAGAGAGAAAGTGAAGGAATCTAGACCTTGTCTTTACAAGAAAAATGTTATAAAGTCGAAGTTCTATTTGCAGAAAAAATCCTGTGTCGAACATAACTCCATTCATACCTACATCAAATACTTCAATGTACAACAAGGACACTGGTTTCTTCAGCCTTGTATTTTCACGGTAGGATGCCAAAAACCCTGTGACAACTCACTGCCTCAATCTCTCCCACTCTGTGACACCAAGGTATCACTGCCACACTGAAGCAGACAGAGCACGATGCAGTTTTGACCATTTGGAACACAAGCACAACATTTTGAGTTATGCTGAGCCCTTTTCCAGTGCTCAAGAGCTGTTTGTTAACATACACCCAAACACTGCAAATTATGTCCATCATCAAACCTCTGGTACAGCCTGAGCGACCAGAGCAGGCCTGGGCATCACTGAACTTCCAGCTTAACCACGTGGTTTTCCAGAAATGCTTGACATCACTCCAGTTCCTTTTGCATTTGACTTACCGCCTGGAGTGAGTAACCTCTGGATATGTTTCCCTTCATTAGCTACAGAGAGAGTATAAATGGGCAGCTTAGAATGTTCATCTGACTTTTAGATGACAGACATCAGGAAGGGAATTCTACCCTTTGTCTGATATAAACAGTCCTAGCAGGTTTCCCAGCAGGGCAAGTGAGGCATGTTGTCTCAGAAATAAAACCTAGCCACCTGGCATTGCACAGGATGGCACTGCTGCAGTTGCTGCAGTATGTAGGCACAAGGCAGGAAAAACCTAAAGGGATACTGGCCTGCCTTGAAAAAGTAATTTCATTTTATGCCATGACACTGCAAAGTAATTGTGCTCAAAGTAATTGTGCTCAAAGTAACTGTTTTTACTGCCTAAATACATTTTTAGTACTTTAGTATCCAGGCAGATTCGATTGTGTTGCAATTTTGCAGACATTAAAGAGGGAGACTAAATGACTGAGGTGGGGGAAAGAGAATAACACTGCACTCCAGTGAGACCTGGACTAGAGCACAGCACTAGCTCTCAGGAGCCTCCAAGTCTAGTCCTGTTTTGACCACTGACTGACAAATGTTTAAAAGCTAGGCATGGAAAATGAAATGCAAGTGTTCTCTGTATCTGTTACAAAAATAATACTGGCTGAAATCTTCAACGAGTTTAAATTGTCAAATAAGAGAAATCACTGACTCCAAAGAAGCAGGATTACAAGCCAAATCCAGTCAGCTTTTAAGAAAAAGTACTTCCTTCTTGGGTGTCTTTTCCAAAAGCAGCATGTGACACGACATGGTTATAAAACACATTAAAATAATTTTTTTAAAATCCAAATACGTGATTCTGATAAGCTAAAGCATGCTAAGAAGTTATACTTTTTATGTCAGTAAATGTTTATAAAACCATAACCTTAACTGATACTCAAAGTCATTTCACTCTTCACAGAAGTCTTCATAAAGAAATAATATACAAGGCACACTAAACACTGTCAGGCCGAACACATTCTACTGTTTATTACACATATTACATTCTTAAATAAAAATGCGTCACATAACATTTTTGCATAGATATCTTACAATATACCAATTTAAAAAAGAATTATGAAACAGACCAGTAACAAAAATAAATTTTTTCTTCATTAATAATTTTGTAACATTAACATACCNAGCTTAAAAAAAATAAAATGTCAAAAAAAGGCAGAACTGAGGGCTACAAGATTGGGTACTTCTGTGATATATTAGAAATACCAGAGTAGGCCTGAGAGAACGTGACCGAGGGCATCTCCAAAATGCACTTGTCAGACACATCTGGTAAAAGAAAAATTATAGTGCAAAATGAAAGTCCTTCAAGCAATGTTGTTTTTTGTTTTTTTTTTTTCCTTTTTTTTAATAGGGAGCATTCATACTTTTTTGTTACTGTTGTTGTTGCTGAAAAAAAAAATCCCCCAAACAAAAATCTAATGTGTAGTAGAGAGCAAGAAAAGTTTCAAAGAACAAGAAGGAAAACAGGCCACTTTGCAAAGCAAAGAAAAAAAAGCTCAGCCTGCATTATTATTTTTTCAACTAGATGTGCAGACATGCCAAACTGAGGCCTTGTTTCTAAGAGAAAAGCTGTCATAGTTTATATGCAGTGATTTCAAAACCAGGTACTTAAATTGGTGCAAGAACCTTCCTTTAGAGGTATGTTTATTAGTTGAAGCATTTCTTACACTTCAGCTTAACTGCATAGGATGCCAATGCAAATTCAATCCAGGCAATCAAGTAATAGGTGCAGCTACAAAGTGATTTTAACTAGACTGATATTTTAACGTAGGGCAGCTTCCCTGGTAGAGACATGGCCTTGGTAACAAAGTAGTGTTTAAACCAGTGTTTTGATCTACTTCCGGAATCTGACAGGTCTGGCGTTTAAAATACAGAATGATGGGTAAAATGTATGTTGCAAAATATAAAGACCAGCCCTTCAGCCATCAGGCCTTCCAGGGACTGCAGGTTAGCTTTTCCTTTCCCCGAGAGCCCAACAATAAAGGCTAAAATTGCCATGTTTCTGTCCATTCTAGATCCCTTTTAGTGTGTACATGCTAAGCCCTCATTCCCCTCCCTTCCCACCTCCCCTCCCAATCCCCAAATTTGCAGCCTACTCATTCACAGTACACAGCAACATGTATTTCCCAGCACTGGTGAAAACTTTCCTACAGAAGCTGACATGATTCCTAAAATGCAGTGGCAACAGCAAGTGCCCTCCCTAAATCAAAGCAATAGGCACGGTTGGCTACTACAAACTGTAAGTCAGTAGCTCAGTTTCCTCTTCTGTGTAGGTGTATATGGTATACTGTTGTACATCCACACCCACACAGAGACAGGGTGGAGAACCTGTTTTCTGGCAGTATATAGAAGTTAGGACCAAAGCACTTAAAAAAAATCATCAAAGCTTCCATTTTTAAAATCACAGAGTTCCAACTTCAATTATTACACCAAAAAATGCCATCAACAAGCACTAAGGAAAACTATAAAACCCTGTTTGAAAAATGGCGCCTGCATTTGAAAGTTATCAGGTAGGGAAATTCATTCTTGAGGTGATAAAGGCAGTCTACTCCTGATCTCCACATTTTTATGTATATAATTTATATATACAACCATATCATTATATATGTAACTTATACAGCACGTCTGCCTTAGACTTCTTCCTCTAAAGGAGGACGAAATTCTCAGCTTTATGAGACAGATTTTAACTGGGTACCTGGTCGTTCAGATCCAACAATCCTTACAATGCTAAATCTTGGCACTGAAGCCCGCACACACTGTGGAGGAGAAACACTGCAGCAGTCATCCCTAAACTATTAATAAAAAGAGACACAAATGTGACAAAAGGAAGAACATCCAAGTTTGATCTGGAAATGATCACTCATGAAGGTGTAGTTTTAACGCTAATGAAAGACTTGTGACTGAGTAGTTGTAGTATCTTGGGAGAAAATTATTTCCATTTTTCATGACCGAGTTAAATAGAGTTATAGTCAAGCATTGGTTTTGTTCTTGGTATGTAGGGATCTTTACAAGTGCAATTATATCTGAAATCAGCAAAAAGTAATTTAAGAGTTTTAGGTTAGAGCATCACCCAAGATATGAAAGCTTAAAAACAGTCTTACAGGATGGAATGACAGTATGTGCCAAGTCCTGAATGAAATCAAGAATAAAAGCCCTTGATCCACTGGGTGCTGGCCTAGTAACATCAAATTATTTACAAAATTTTCCTCTTTACTATTTTTTAAATTTAAAGATTTTGACATATATTAAGGGAAGAGGCAGAGAAAGGGAAACACTTAAGCAAGTTGGATTTCACCAGTTTTGTCAAAAGTACCAATTACGACCTCTTTTGTACACCGAAAAATAACGTATGTTAAATAGGAGGAGCAATCTTTATGTTAGAAACAGTTAACAAACCCAAATTGTCTAGGGTCAGATAAAAGACTGGTTCTGTAGACATCAGAAAGGTCACAGCTAAGATATACTCAATCACTGCAACGATCATATTGATCAACTCCATTTTAGTTATATACCCTCGTGACTCGTTATACTTTTATGCCTGAAGTTAAAACAGTTCCGAAAGGACCTCGGGGCTCCTCTTGCATTCAGGTCCTTCTTCTCCATCTGTGTTTGGTCAGTGCTCCCCACATATTAAGTGAAAATGTGCTAGCCTAAAAAACAAGTAAACCTAATTCCAAAATGTCTGAGAAAAATAAGAATAAACAAAAAACCAAAACCAATGTTCACCTTTGTGGAAATATGTTGACTTAGATTTCAGGTCCTGGAAACCATTTCTGGGATATCACATGGGTCCTCCAGGCTAGCAAACTTGTTTCTGTATTATCTGGCTGGTCCCTGCAGCTGTGATGTATCTCAAGGTATTCCTTCAAACTGGCTTGCTAAAGGTTTGAGTTTTTTAAAGATTCCCTCCTCTCTAAGTCTCCCTCATGAAGAAACCTTACAAAGTTTAATAAGAATGAAACTATCAGAATTTAAGAGAAAACCTACAGACCTGTGCTACAGTCTGTTCCATCAGCACAAGACTGGGAAGAACTAGAACCAGTACACATTTAATCAGCGAGAACTCTGAAATGAATCACAGAAACACAGAAAAATTAATATTGGAAGATCCTTCTGGAGGTCACCCAATTTAACCCTCTGTTTAAAGAAAGATTAGTTAGATCAGACTGCTCAGGGCCTTGTGCAAGACATTGAAAGAATCTAGAATTTCAATTTGTCCTCTCTCTTATTTGCCAGTTTAGCCAGGTAACATAATTGCCTAGACTGAGTAGTAGCTACTGAAAAAGAACAGCTCTGGGATAATGAAGAATACTCTGGACTCTTTGATGTTAGACCAATCTTTATAAAATGCATGTGATATTTTAAGTTGCTCTTTATCTCCTAAGGGGAAAAACAAACATAAGAGAGATGCACTAAAGTGTTGTTTTAGTCTAAAAAAACTACTAAAATACAGCATCATGTGGCTTCGTATTTGATACAGTATGAATGATACAATAAATTTTTCAGTTCAAGGTAAACCAGCAATGATCATGTTGAAAAAAAAAGAATTTTGCTTGCCAGGCCTCAAGCTGGCAGTATAGAAAGCATATTTCTATAAGCATATTTTTATGCAGAGATTCAGCAAATCTGATTATAAAACTATTTATACTGTGGCTTCCTAAATGATTTTTCATTAGCCAATTTTTTTTAAAACAGAATCTTGTCTTAAAATATAGGTTGTCTCAGTCAGACGATGGAAAAATCCAGAATACATAAATTATATCAACAGTGAAACATATGAAGATCTGGAATATTCTGTCTGGTTTTGGTCTCCCAATTACAAGCAAATGACTGACGTATTGGAGCAAGTCTAGCAGAGAGCCACCATGGAGATCAGGTTCTGGAACGTATCATGGATGTAGAGGGGCTGAGAGATACGGTTCAGCCTTAGGAAGAGAAGAGTAAGGGTAGATCTTATTGCTATCTCCAAATACCTAACCAAGATTGTAGGGAAGAAGCCAGACTCTTGGAGGTGCACAGTGGAAGAGGCAATGAAAATATGCTGGAAAGTGGAAAATTCCTACTCGACATGCAGTTTTTGAATTTTATTTTTTTTTTAACCATAAAAGTGGTTAAATATTGGACCAGCTTGCACAGAGCGGTCACAGAATTTCCATTTTTGGGGCTTTTTAGAACTCAGCTGGATATGGCCCTGAGCAACCAGCTTTAGTTGGAGGTTGGCCAAGATGGCCTCTGGAGGCCCCTTCTCACCTGCATGATTCTATGATTGACTGCTCTGCTCCAAAACATTATTTAGGTAATCACAAAAACTCACATTTGTTTTAGTTGCTTCTTCTGTGTCCACTATCTTGTGAGACTTTTTTCTCAATTTGTTGTCACCCTGTAGTTCCATGGCCTTGGAAACCACAATCTGACTTTCTTATAATGGCTTCTCTTTTGCAAGCAGGCATAAATCTAGCATTGAAGAAAACAATGTTAAGCTTCTCCTTTCTAAAGCTGGATAACTCAGTCTTCAGCTGTCACCAAATCACCTATTTATGGGCTTGCTTCCAAGAAGCCTTACACAGACCCTTTCCTCTTTAGTCTGATTCTACTCATGGTTTACAAAGAGAGGACAACTGTACAACTTCAGTAAGGAGACACGGGCCCAAAAAGGAACCAGCTATAACAGACTACACAAGTTTGACGTGCACAGCTTAAAATATCTGCAAAGAAACAAAACTTGTCATTGTAAAAAAAAAAAGAAACCTGGAATGTGTCACTGATTATGCCTTTCCAAAATAGAGACTCCTTCTAAAAAATACCAGTTGTGGTTCAAAATTTTAGTAATGACTAAGACCCTTGCATATGAGCACCCAAAACCCCAATCAACAGATTGACTGAGTACACCATATATACAGGTGAAAAATATCTGCCTTTACAAACGTAAGAGATGGTTCCAAAACTCAAATTTTGGCTTTAGAGTTTAAGACCTGTTACAGAGAGAGCCTGAGAAATTTGAAATCTGCTTAGGTCTCTTATCCCCCTTTTTCTACGTTTTTTAGGTTATCTGGATCTGTGATGTAGATGTAGGCCTGCCTTTACAACAAAGTAAACAGGTATTTCAGCTTTTTTTTTTTAACCATGCGGCTCCTGTTCTGATGCATCTAAGTAATATGCCAACAAGACCATAAATGACAATTGGAACTAAATAAACAGTCTTGCTTGTTTTTTTCCAATTTAAATAGAGTCTGGTGCTTCAATTGTCACCTACAAATTAGGGTTTGTAGACCACCAAAAGTATGTCTAAAGGCAGGTGTGTCCAGAGGCCAAAGGAGGATATTTATGCAGGTTCACAGCCAATGAATATCACTAGTGGTGGGTTTGAGAGCACACACTTTAGGACACTGCAGTAATGAAATTCTAGGATTCTCTTACCCATTTTTCAACCTAGCACATTGACTGGATGCTCTAGTTTCACAGAGCTGAGGTTTCAGTTCCCATTAGACATCCTCCTGAGGGACAGCAGGGGGGCAGCACCAATCTCTGCTCTCTGGTGACCTATGACAGGATCTGAGGGAATGGCATGGAGCTGTGTCAGGGGAGATTTAGGCTGTATATTAGGAAAAGTTTCTTCCCCCAGAGGGTGGTTGGGACAGGCTCCCCAGGGAAGTGGTCACAGTCCCAAGCCTGCCAGAGCTCAAGAAGCATTTGGACAACACTCTCAGGCACATGGTGAGATTCTTGGGGTGTCCTGTGCAGGGTCAGGAGTTGGACTTGGTGATCCCTGGGGGTTCCTTCCAACTCAGGATTTTTTGTGAGTCTGTGACCTGGCAGGATGCTCTGTTCCATCACAAGTTTGATCCTAGGGCCCTCAGTCCCAGTGGAACAGCTGGGTGAAATGGCCACAAAAAGTATGCAAATACAGCAGTAGAGAAATACGAGATTGTCAGCAAGCAGTGCTCTGCAAGTTTTAAATGTATACATATATATATATGTAAGCATATATATATGCACATATAGAGTATAGTTAGTTTTAATCTTTGGAATAAACTCAATTGTTGTACTCTCTTTCTTTCTTTCTTTCACTCTCTCTCAAGCTCTTATCATGAATATTACATCATTGTCCCTAAAAGATGGTTAGATTTTGGTCCATATTTCATGCCATATGGGCCAGACATCGTATTTCCCCCCTGTCCCCAAAGTGTTCAGTTGACAGTCACAGTGTTTTGTGAAAACTGTGAGGAAAACCAGCATCTTTTGAGTAAATTCAATCTCTCACTGGAACCAGAGGTTGCAAAATGCTGAGAATTCAAGTCCCAAGGATCCTGGTGACAGCTCTTAAACATCTATTCAGTTTCTTGTTTGCTCTTTTTCCCCCTAAGAGTATAGTTTTACCTCCCAAAACACAAATTAAGGGAAATATTTAACAGTCAATGAGTCAAAACAGTCAAAGGGCAGTTGGCTAATACAGTATAAAAGAGCAGCAACCATTTGTGGACCACGTGCCATTTCATTTCATTTCTAGACACCTTGTAGGGATGGTCCCAGAATATACAAAATATACAACTTAATGACCACCTGCCTGATTGCACTGGCCATTTTTATGGTCCTAAATGCAGTCTTTGGAGTCAGGGCCAGTGTCAAATAGTCTGAAATACAATTTATGGCAATGCATTTTTTTGTGGTTTTTTTCCTTTTGTAATGAAGACTTTAATCCACTTTGAGCCAACGAAATCAAATTATCAATAGGACGGAAGGGTGAGCATGAGACCTCCACTTCTCCGAGATGGTTCACACAGTAGGCCAAAATGGACCTCTAGGTTAGTAATACTTTAGACCAATCATTTGGAAAAGCCTCACTGCTGAATGTAAAATCCCTTCCTTCCTTCACTGTTCACACAGTTACATTTTTTCATTTAGGAGTGGGCTACAGCATCGACTTGATGAATGGAGAAGGAGGACTTCGATAATTTCTTTACATGGCTAATGCTGAATGAAGCCATTGTACTTGGAAGAGGTTCTCGATTTCCCACTCAAAGACTGGAGTAGGATTTTTGGCTTGTTTTTTTTTTTGTGTGTATAAGATGCTCAACAAACATTAGCTTTAAATTAAAACATTCTGCAGGTACTCTTTACACAAACAAAAGTCTAATGTTTTAAATTGGTTAATAGAAGAACAGCAAGAAAAAGCAACATAATTCACCACTAAATCACCGTGGGTTGTGGCTAACATGCTCATATGATGTGGAAGGAATCCTGTAGTCATGCCTGTGTGGCCAGTCCCAGACTGATATCCAGGTGAAGACAAGGAGTTCTGAAGATCACTTGTTTGTGGAGAAAAGAGAAAAAATGTTTACGCTTCCAAACAAGCTTTTGAAGTTTTTTGTTCAAAAAATAAACAAGAAGTCCTAGCTATGGCAATAAGGTGAGGCTTACAGAGATATTAGGTGCTGTATTTTAGGGGTTTATCCCTTGGCTACTCAGCCATCATGGCAGCAGCTTCCAGAGTCCCTAGTGCATATGTTGTGCAATAGCCAAAACAAAAATTAAAATAAAAACAACCAACAAAAATATAATCCTCCATGAAGTCTACATAAACTCAGGCCAAGAAGAGGATATTTGTGTCACAAGTGTCACTCCACAGTCTACTGCCATTAAGGCCACTGGTATTGACTTAAAAGGATCTCAATAGCTCAGTTCTAGGAAGAAGAACCAAAACCAAGACAGGTCAAAGTGTCTGTGAGAAGTCTGATGCACTGAACATTAGGAATTCTCAGACAAAGAACAAAAAAACCAAGAGGTTAATTTTGGCTACCAAACTGGGATTTGGTTTTCTAGGTCATTGTTCTCCCCCCAACTATTTAAAAAGAAAGTTAGTGCTACAAATATGCAACTTCAAGACGACATATTCTTCTACTGAGTTGCACTGAGAAGCAAGTTAGATAAGCCCCTCCTACTGCCACCCACGTGCAGGGAAGCCTCCTGTGTTTTCTTTGATTTCCGTTGGCAAAACCAGGAAACAAATCCAAGAGGGATGAAGCACTGTAAGTAATTGTTCTTTTCCACTGACTTCACCACTACACCATTTCCTCGCCTGCATCTTCTCCCATCCAGCTGGGGCAAGGCATAAAAGAACCGATGTACGTATTGAAGTATAATTGGGTGCAAGACAGTGTGAGCATGTGGCCCCTGTACAGAGGATTACACGGGATCAAGTTCTCTTCTCCTGTAAGGTAGCACGTTGTAACTTGAGTTCCACTTTCATCTCACAACACTTAGCCCAGATGACACCCATGCCAAGCTGACTGATATTTAGATGTGTCTCTTCATGTGGAGGGCAAGGTGATCCGACCTGGAAAAACACCTGCAACATAAAGCAATCAGGAAATGAAATAAATACAGGATTTTGGAAAACAGGGTTTCTGCTCCTTCCTTACTATGTACAAGGGAAAATATATATGCAAGTTTAGAGAAATTCCTTAGGTTATCCATGGATCGCCACTAAACTGTGTGATTGACTCCTGTGACCACCAACTATCTTGTCTCTTTGGCAGCTAAAGAGACTACTTTTCTCCATTCTCCATTCCTATCCCTCCCTCTTCTTACCTCAAAAGTCAAACATCAGGGAATAGTCCTCATCTATGCACCTATATTTTAAAATATTCAGTGTGTGTGTTTGCATATAAAAAATTAAATAAAACAAATCAGTTTTATTCAAGTACTCAGCAACATCATTTTTAAAAACTCCAACTTTCTCAAGTGCCCAGTGCCTGCAACAAGCACTGAAGTATGATGCTAGTTTTGAAAGCTGAATTCTCATTTCCACCTACAAGTAGGAAGGAAAGCTGGTTCAGAGTTTGGAGGCTGACAATCCATCAGGCTACTTATCTCTTTCTTTCTCTCTACTGGGAATCTGAGTGCTAATATGTGGATGCTGATGAAAGGTATCTCCCTGAAGGATGTTGACAGAAGATAAAGTATTACGCCTATTTTGTAAGAGTGAGAACTGAGAGACAGAGAAGGCAAGGAAATTGTAAATCACACAAGAAGTGTGGTAAAACCAGAAAAAAAAGAAGCCAGGACTTGAGCTTTCAGCTGCTGAACCACAAAGCCATTTCTTATCATCTCATAAGAAAACATAATGTTCTGACATTTTGAACATGTAGTTCGATCCTGATGAGATGGACTTAGAGCAGCAGCTCTACAGAACTAGTTGAGTTTTGGGGCCGGTCTAAACACGCAGTTAATGGAGAATAAGGTAAAGCATGAATTTGAAATGAAGCATCTCTCCTTAATTAACTCCCTTTCTAAAGGCTTATGACTGCCTTCTTCTGAAGTTACTTAATCCACTTGTGAAGTGAGTTAAGAAACTCAGAATAAAACACAGTCACTCCAGGAGAAGAGCAACCCCACAAAGAGTTAATGAGGAATTCGTACTCTAGAACAGCTGCTTTGTAGTAGGCAAGCTGCAGGGCACTCACAGCAGCAGGAACAGTAGCCCAAATTCAGGCACTTCACAGCACCAAGCTGTTGTCAGAGTGATCAGGGGAATAAGTTTTCCAGAGGACAAGGGCTTTTCTTACTTGTCAATCAATACATGCTTTATTCTATCAAGACTGCCAGTAAGCAAAAGTTCTCTTTTGACTTTGTTTCCATTAGCTATGGGATTGAAAGCACCAACCCATTTCACACCCACCATCACAGTGCCATTTACGATATGTATGGCATGAGAGAGCAAACTGTGGGACAAGCAGGCAGTGGTTCTGGCTGCCTACCCCACAGCCTGAAAATGGAGCCTGTCTGTCACAGCGGCAGGACTCAAGACACTTTCAGAAATTAAACTTATTCTAGGTAATTCAAGTTGAGCACTAAAAAACAGGAGCTTTCCAAGTTCCCTGCGAATCTTGGCTTGACTCCTTTCCACCCTAAGCCGCAAGACACTGGCTTATTTTTTTAAAAAAATATCTACTACAAATATCACATAAAACCCCAGATGCCTATGGCTTTTCAGTAAACTGGTTTTGTAAGCTCCAAGGGCACCATGAAAAGCTACTTCCAGAACAGATTTGCCTGACATGTCTTTTCACTTCCCCACAGATTTAGAGTATACAAGACCCACCAATAATGGTCAGAAGAATATCCAGATGGCTTATTGTGAGCATCGGGATAGCTCATATACGGGCACTGAGTTATTTCAAAAAAAGTAGCAGTTGAGTATTTTGTATTTTTCAGAAAGAAGAAGGTAAAAGAACAAATTGAACTACCCAGGAAAAAAAAGCCAATACCAAAAGATAAAAAAAGAACACTCAGTCTAAAGGCAAATACCCAGAGGATAAACACCCTAAGAAAGGCTGAGAAAGAAGAGAACTATAAAAATGAAGATATTTCAAATAGTTAGGGGGTGTTTTCTGTCCTGCTGGAAGTATGCCCCTGCACATGTAATCTGCTTCTACACGCAGAGGCGAGTGATCAAGAGGTGCATTTCTAAGACAAAGAAACATTTCAACAAGGCAACTTCCACAAGAAAAATCATATACTCATCTTCTGTGAGTGTAGCTCTTCTCAATTCAGCTCTTCTCTACTTGCAGCTTTCAAGGGGGTTAATACCTTCAGAATGACAAAAACTAGACTTCTAAATAGGATGGAGGCTGCATTCCTCCAAGGTCCTACATGAACCTCAGCAAGACAGACACGAATCTGACAATGGACACTGGGCTTTCAACACAGCAGGCTCCACACAGCCAGCATTTTCTAGCCTTGGGGTGCCAAAATGCATCTTGAACCATCATCTCTCTCACCAGTGTAAACTGAGAAAGCAGCATGCTCTGGCTACAAGGGCTGCCAAAACAAAACAACAGCTTGAGTGGCTGCCAAAAAAGGCAGCACCAGCTGGCACTTCAGTCTAGGACTAGTCATAAGACCACCACCCAAGCAGCATGGCTTTTCCTCTCCAATTGCCTCTATTACAGGTGCAACACAGGAAAGTGTACACTGAGTCACACCACAGTGAGAGCTGTTAAAAATACAGATTCAATACATTGTTTCACATCAGTAACCACCATATTAACATCTAGTATATTTTTCAGTCCTATAATATTTTATAGCTAATAAAACGGTACCATAGTTGCTAGTTTATAGCTAATAAAATGGTACCATACTAATCCTTCACATTCTCCTGCTGACTAATTTGGTTAGTTCTATCTCTCCGTAAGGCTGGTGGATGTGGACATTTATTTTCAACAGTAAAACAGTCCCTACAAAATTTTTGCAGCTAACTCACACTGTCAAAAAGCCTATTGATTAGTGGGCACATTTTTTCTTTCCTTCTGGGACTAAAGGAAGCAGCGGAAGAGGTTCCACAGGACAAACTGTCATGGGAAACTCCTCTCTTCAAAAATTAAGAAACAGGAGCTTGCTGGTCTCTAGCCCTGGCCATGAGACAAGACCTTGCTCTGTACCTCTGGCTCTCCACCACTTTCTGTTCCAGACCAGCTCTGCACATCGTACGTGTGGACATCACAGTCTTTTCCATCATCCCTTCCTGAGCCCAGTTCTTCCTGGAAAGGACAGCTTACACTAGAATAAGACATCCTAATTATAAAATTCATACAGTGATGCGTGACACATAAATTCCCTGCACACAAACATGATTCCTTCCTTTCTCTTTCTGTTCCATCTCCTTAGCAACACAATACTGCTCGGCACTGAGGCCTCTCTGAAGGAGAAAGAGGGAAGGTAGGTACAATGAGAAGAGAATATATTGCTCAGCCATCTTTCTTAGCAGCTGTGGATTTTCCACTGTGAGACGTGTTCATTCGAGCTAAGTGTGCTCTTAGCTTGCTGTCAACAAGGAAACCACACGCGCATGGGCACGCACAAGCAGAGAGGAGCACACACCCCAACAGTCTGGCAGTAAGCTGCTATCTCCTAAACACATACTTATGCAGAACAACTGAGTGTCACTACCCTGTCAAACTCTTCCCCTTGAAGTGCTGAGGGCTTGCGCTGTGTGAGGAACAATCGTAGCTTGTGCTTCTGAAGAGCAAAATTCCTGGGGAATGCTAATGACCAGCATAACCCTGGTGTTTGGAAGGCACTAAGGACTTGTACACTGCTTTCCATAACCACTTTAGCTGATCCTCCTTTCTTCTCTGCTGCCACCAAACCACACAGCATTTGCAGCACATACGATGTTAGTCAAACCAGTGGTAGCTTGCCAGCTACAACTAACCATGTGATCTTCGGGTTGCATGGTGTTGTGTTAGGGCTGGAACAGCAGGAGCAGAGAATTACGTCTTCTTACCTCTTTTGTTATAAAATTGACCTGTACATAGAGGACATTCATCCCTCTTTGACATCGGCCAGAAGGTCAGAGAAACAAGCACATCTGAAAACAGCCTTGGAAGGGAACTGCAGCCAGACTGTGTGAACAACATTCTCCTTTGCTATTTGAATCATCCCCTTCATGCTCTAATTGCCAAGATAAAGCCTTCAACTCTGAACAACAACAGGCATAGGTTTTGTGCCACATCTCTGTTGTTAAAAGAGCTCAAATAGGCTCCTTAAAATGTAACAAGCCAGCATGTCTGAGGGAGCAGCCACATCTCCTGTCAATAATGGTGTGTGCAATAAAGGCTAGCAGTTCAAATACAGAGAAACTGTTCCCCAGCTGGGAACCCTGGCTCAGGAAGAAGTATCTTTAACATTGGAAGTCTGACTAAATAGCTAAGGCCAGTTTTAGGCTCATGTTTCAGTGCTTGGTTGAGGTGACATCTCAATAGGCGGTTGTAGAGAGATCTGGGAATGAGAAAAGAAGGAAAAATAGTGTGGCAGAGTGGAGCAAAAGAAGAACAGGCACTGCCACTCCACAAGCTTGCATCAACTAACTGGAGAGTAAGGACAAATCTGTCTCCTATCACCACATACAGATGGTATGGGCATGGAGTTTAACAGAGCACAATCCCCAGCACTCTTAACTTTATTAATAGTACTTTTCCTTCATTTACAGATTCAGCAGAAGAGCAGAAAATGCATTAGATGATTACAGGAATATATCTCTTGACTGCAGTGACTGAGTTTGCTGCCAAAGAGAAAAGCCAGATAGGAAGAGATAATATGTGGAGGGAGAATAATGAACACTTAACAAAGGGCTGAAAGAGATCGAGGAGTTGAAAATACTGTGTTTCTTTAGATTTCTGCTAGAACTATTGTTTGTCCTGACACTGAAACCCTGGCGTTTTGTGTGTACATGTGCATGTGTATTTGTGGGGCCACGATGGTTAGTTTCTTCTTTGGAGGAATGAAAAGAGAAAGGCAATGCCTTACATTTAAAACACAGAACATAACTGTTTTTCACAGGGGTGCTTAAACAAAAGCAGAACTGCAGAGGTCCCTACTTGGCTTATCCTGTCCCTCATTCTAAACAAACAAAAGATAATCCAGGGATAAAACAAAAGATAATCCAAGAGGAAGCCCTCCGTGGGGGAAGGGGGACGGGAAGAGGGGAGACAAGGGCAGAAGGCACTTAAGGAGATGAAGCTCTTGGAAAGGCAGGATGTGAAAATGATCAAATTTCCTTCCCATAAAAGGATGGGGTCTCTTGTTTATGTCCCACACATCCTCTCTCCACGCATATTCTCTGTTGGTCTGGTGTACCCAGAGGCTTCCTAGAGCCTTTATTGTATTACAAAACGTTTCCTTATCACAGCCAAGAACCTTAGTGCTGCATTAAAAAGATGGGTAATTTTCTTAAGCCTTTTTAAAAATATATATAAATAGGATTAGCTGGATAACATGTTCAGATGCAAGCACATTATTTGATTACTCAATAGTGGATCCAGGTTTCACCCAGGGCACTGCCAATCTTCAGCTGGGGGGGTTCGAGGGGGAGAAGTACTCATTGTTCGATCCTGTCAGTGCTGTCAAGAGTCATTACAGGGCTAATTGCTTTTGCTCCACCCTGATTTCTTATCAATTGGGATTGGAGATGTGGAGAAGGGTGTTCTTTTGGTTTTGTTTCTAAATTCAAAGAACCCAGCTTTCAAAAGCACTCAGCACCAAGCAAGGATGACCATATTTTTCAGAGGAGCTCAGCTTTTTCTGAAGCGGTAAAAAACTGTAAAAAGGAATTGGCAGTGAGTGGCCCTAACGGTGCCTCTCACTGGGAGCTGCTGGGTGCTCAGCTCACACCTCATTTCTGACTGCCCAGAGGAGGACTGTTGCATGACAGACTCTTCAGGAACCTTGGCTCTGGGCACCTGTCAGGACTTTAAATCTGGGCCCACACAGAATGAAGGTGCAGAGTATTTCCCACTTCAAACGGATGTCAAGGGTGAGATTTAAAACTGTAGGAGAATATTCACTAATTAGCAGGAATGTGCAGAGATCACTGATGTTACACAAAACAACCCCATGAACTTGAACTCTAAGATGTGTCTAAATCACTCTTGTGCTTTTCAAAGTGGTGCCCTTTGTCATCTTTTATTGACTCTCCCCTGCCACATCCAGAGGGGTTGAAACAGGTTGGACTCCGTGGTAAGAGAAGACAATGATCATACAGAAATTAAGTGCTTTTTTCCTACAGGTTTCCTATAAATTTGGGGCACTTGTGGTACAAGAGCCACACACACTCCCCATCCCTCCTGCCATACATCCATGTTTTTGTGAGGTCCATCCATTTTGTGAGGTCCACCCTGCCAAAATGTGGGCAGCCAGCAGTGGTGCTCAGGTTAGTCCTGGAAGCAAAGCAAATAGAGGGAGCTCTGCCTTTGTGAGGGCACCAGGCTCACAGGACCAGGAGAGAGAAAGCTTTGGAGATGCTTTGTTGAGAGGTCCATCACTGAAATGGTCTAAGGCCCTTTGGATGTCCTTTCTGCTTTAAAGGTATTAATAAGAGCTGCCTTGTGGACTGAATCCTGTGCCCACAACAGACACCAGCAGGGTTCAGTCAGACCTACACCTGGTCCCACATTTTTCTCTGTGCTGTGGGATGGAAACAGCTTAGACTGCTTAGGAAGTATTCCCCATCTGCCAGCCTGCCTAGTCACCGAGGCAGAGAAGACAGGGGAAAAGTGGAGGGCCTCTCCTTGGTTCAGGGATCGAGGCAGTGGGACAGGAGGACAGAAGGGGCCTCTCTCTGCTGGGAGCCAGGTCTCTTGTCTTGGGGAGCTGGCAACTCCATACCAGTCACGAAACTCCCCGTTTCTTGAACACCGTATTAGGAGGCTGCATTACCTGTCACAATGGTTGCATTTAAAGGGCTTTGCACCCGTGTGCTTTCTGTAATGCCTTGTGAGCTCGTCGCTCCGTGCAAAACGCCACTCGCACCCTTCCCACGAGCACTTGTAAGGCTTCTCACCTGCAGAGGGGAGGAGAGAACAGTCAGCGTGGCAGCAGGATTACTGAGCACTCACTTTGCAAGCCCTGTGTTCTCCCACCTTGCCCGTTCGAGCAGGTTAGCCCATCACACAATTCATGACCAATGTGGGATGGAAACAACTTAGGGCTGATGATGCATTGTACTGAGGATAGTTCCAGTCCAAATTTTATCACTGCTAAAATTCTCACACAATCTTATTTCCCATTTCTAACAAAATGAGGCAATTACCCTTCAAAGAAACTCTGAGAATGTCCCCAAATGTCTATGCAGCTGTGTGGCTAAAGCTTGATTCTCAAAAAGCTTTTCAGTTTCCTCTACCCTTGCCAGAGGAATTACTGTGGTACTTGACTGACTGTATAACATCTGAACATTCTGCAGATATGCACCGCTCCAGAGTAACAACCACTACTGCACTGCATGCTTTACCTTGGCTCTATTTACTCCCTGCATGTTCCTCCCAAGCATTTGTGCCTGCTGCCCCCAAGGACTGCACCTTCTTTTGTAGCTTCTGACAACAAAAACTGTTCCTTGGTTCAAGAAATTATGTGTCAGGCAGCAACTGTGAGAGCACACATTTTTCCCTCTTTAAATCAGCTGGTCCTTCAGGCTTTTTGCACAACACCTTTATCAGCTCTTTCTGCCTCAAAATGTTAATGGTGCCACTGAAGGAAGTGGAACAGTGCAGTTTTAAGACAGGAGAGATTCTAGTCTGCTGGTAGGATTTGGACTCAATGATGCTTGTGGATCCCTACCAACTCAGGTACTCTGTGATTCTATGTTCACATCTACCTATCTTCTAATGCAAATCAGTCTCTGCGAATCAAAGTCTGCCATGGTGTAACATCTGTGGAGTCTTAACATCTTCTGATGAAGAATTCCAAGGTCTCATGACTCCCTTTTTCTTATTCAGTGCACATGCACTGGTGTGCATTCAAATTTAATATCTTCCCCCCTATGACAAATGCTCCAGTGCATCTCCTCCTATATAAATTCCATGTCACTCTTCCCTGTGCAGTCAGGACCATACAGATGCATTAGGAGAGAGCTGAGGGAAAATGCAAACAAGAAATCACTTTCACTAACAAGCTTCTAAGCTAGGAATTATAAACAGAGAAGGGATTATTACTTAATTATTTGTTCTTAAAATTGCTACGAAAGTGATCCTAAAAAAACCACCATGGACCACACTGAGGTTGCAGTCTGTATGACCCCCTAGGCAAGTCACACGAAACAGTCACTTGACGACAGCAGACAGTGTAGAGACACAGACTTTTATATTTAGTGTGTCTATTCAGCAAGAAAAGGAGTGAGATCTGATTATGGGAGACCTATGTATTTCACGGTAACAAATTGGAAAGGCCAAAAGAGCAAGAAAAGTGAAAAGGGCAAGAGAATTGCATCAAAGTACATGAAAAAATGCTGTTCTCTCATGAGTGAGTTTCTGTGGACTTCTTTTGCACAGGCAGCTCTGCTTCCCAGTGGTCATCCACCCCTAAGAGAACAGCAGAGTGGGCTGAGACCTTAATTGCAATTGAGCCATTTTACTGGCCACTGAGAAGCTTCTTTGGCTCAATAGTTCAACTGGGGTAAAGCAATGAAGGGGGGGTAGCAGCTGGCAAGACTACACCAAAATATCCATTTGTCCCACAGTCCCTGAATGCAGAAAGGCCAGCCTGGATGTCTCTGTTGTGTGTTACGGTCCCCCATGGGAAAATGCCCAACAGGACAATGGACTGAGCCAACAATAACACTACTCCACTTAGAATGTGCCTGCCTGGTCATCTCTGCAGACTCGCCTCTTGTTCTTTTATTCTTGTGATAGGATTTCTTCAGGAAAATAAAAAGCAAGAAACTTCTTGTTAGTGAGCCAAGTGCTGGTGTCTTGTTTCTGGGCTGGCTACTCAACTGTAACTCAAACACTGTCACCAGTGCTGGCTCCAAACACTAGAGCTGCAGTTGCAGCGCTGTCCCCGCTAGCCCTTTACACCCTAACTGGTATCCTGCATCTGCTCTCCTCTTCTCAGGGAAGAGGGATTTCCCCAGCCCTGGTTCTTCGCCTGTGATGGCACATTGGTTTTGTTTGAACAGTTCATGCATTACTTTTAAATGCTGACAGTAAACAAGCCTCAATGATAATTCAGCTTCCTTGATTCTCTGACGCTCTCTAGTGCCTACATTAGCGTGGAGACAGCAAGGCAGACAAAGTGCCTTGCAGCACATTTGCTACACATGCTGCAAAGCAAATGCAGAAGATGACTGCTCAGCCAAATCTGGCAGGTACAGCAAGTCTGAAGGATACAGTCACCTACAGAGCAGAAGGGTGAAGGAAAAATATTCCAGGCTTTCTGTGAAATTATTACACTACTGAGACTGAGGTGGAGTTTGGCTTGTTAACATTTGTCAGGAGCTTTGGAAATGTACAGTGCTATACATAGGTTACGACAGACAGAAATGCCAGGCACGATTACCGGTAAACACACAGGATGCCACATATCTCTGTTACTTGCTGCAGGGGCTCCTCTCTCAAGTGTTCAGCTCTGGCCTTGCACAGCCCTGAGCTGATTTTTGTTTCCAGATGCTTTTCCTCTGTAACCCAAGCCCTGTTCTGCAAAATGTCAGGCAGTACTTCTTTGTGCTCCTTACAGCCTGCTGGCATACTGTGCTCTGAGTGGCACAAGATAAATGCAAAGGAGCACAGTGACCTTTAAAGCCATGTCACACAGCTCCTTGACCCAGAGACCTCAAAGAGGTTAGACTTCCTGCCCTCCTGCAGCTAGCCAAAAGCACGTGAAGACTAAGAACAAACCGCTCCTTTAATGGCTGCTTTCACCTTACATGATGATGAAATCTTGCCAAACTGCACATATGTAGATGGGAATGAAGAAGGAAGGAGGGTCCTCCTGCCTCACTGCTGGCAATAGGAGGGAGAAAAAATGGGAAGGATCCTTTCCATGTGCTAGGCTGTTGTTGCAGAGCACTAGTGAGAATAAAAAAGTAGATGGTGAATTTCCCTCTGCTGAAGGCAATGGCAAAACTCCCACTCAATTCTACAGGACCAGGATCTCACCCTTCTTAAGAAATTAATTATGAGCTTCAAAATCCAATTAAAAATAGCAACATCACAGAGCTGTGTCACACTGAGTTTTTTCTAATTCCTCAAATTAATAACCACACTTAACTTATGCCTGCAAGCCACTCCCAGGAAGGAGGCTCTACTCCTTAGGTCACCTTTATTCAACACAAAGATCTGTGCAGTCCTTAAAAAAATACATAAATCCGCATTTATATAAATGCATTCAATGGAGAAGCCAATGCTCATCCAAAAAGAAGCTGATACCTGGGTATGCAGCTGTTAAATACTCGGCTCTTTCAGTTCAGAACATGCTCCACACTGTGCAGCCGGTTCAGATTTCACACATCCACAACCGCACCTGGGAAGGGCAGGCAGCCAGCAATGCAGACATATGTTCAAAAAGTGAATTATGCAATTTTCCGAGATGAGCGATAGTGTTAAAAGAATGAGCCATTTGCTTATGGAAAATCTAGGACTGACCCAGAACAGTGGCTATCAGCTTTTCCTAGTTTTTCTCCTGGGAGGTGGGGAGATGCTACCTAGTGCTTTCAAGCTTCCTGACCACATTCCAGTTTAATGTGCATCAGAGAGCAGCGCAGCGCAGTGAAGGTGAGCTGCAGAGTGAAACAGTGGGCATGCAAGACCCAGCATCCACACTGTGTGAGTTTGAAAGGTGTTATTTCTGTCTAGCCACAGCCTGGTCCCGTGGCCTGTCCGCAGATGAAGCGTACCACGTGTGCATCTGCAGAGCACCTCCTGGGACACGCCATCCAAAACCACATCCGTGTTTTAGCCAGGTTGAACCAAAGCAATGAATGGGGGCAACCAAAGACTTATCTCAAAAGAGGTCACTTGATCACCAGGGAACACATACATAAGACACATCCTGAGCTGCCTGGTGAGGATCCTTGAGGAGCAGCCCATGCACACCTGCTAGAGCAGAGAGCGGTGTGCTGAAACCTACCAGTCTAGATGGACCACATCACCAAAAAAGTCAGTGGTACAGAAACACTATTAGTCCTTCAGATATACTGTATGGTCTCAGTCCATCACGACTGCATACTTCTGCAAAACAGCCGCTCTTCATTGTGGCTATGTCCTGTGATCCATAGCCTATTTAATCTTTTCATGTTCCTGGAGCACATTTTATGCCCTGAGACTGGGATGCTTCGGCAGTAGGCTCTCTATTCCACTTCTGTTTATGGCACTTCCCACAACCTAGTTCTTCTAAAAAGCACACTTCAGTACAGTCGGGCCCTCCATCCAGACAAAGACCTTCAAAAATTTATGGGAAACATGCAATAGTGAAGCTGGAATTATGTGTCATAACAAAAAATCCATCAGACTTCGGCAGCCCTGAAATCAGGTCACTATTCCTTCTGTGACTAAGATAAATGCAAGACTAAATATTAGGCATCTAGTTACAAAAATAATAAAAAAAAAGACTGGTACAGCTTTTCTTGAAAACCAAAAATTTATCATTTAAAGTATGAAAAAGCCAAGCACACAATCCCATTTACACTACTGTGATAAACACGTCACGTTTCCAGTAAAATATGACTGATAGAGCTGGGCTGGTTCTGTGATCACCACCACACTCATCCTTGGGACTTCTCCCTCCATTTTCCAGCCTCAGGCAGTCTTGGTGAGCTTCATCTCATATAACTTTAGATATTGAAATTGCCACCTACCGTCCTTTTTCAAGTTAATGGAGAGGCAAAGGCATATGTGGACTCTGACATATCAGTCAGACTGGAATGGGAGGAGAATTTCTCTCCTTTGATGGTGTAGAGGGCTAGGAAAGCAGCTCAGCTGCAGGCACCTGTATCTTTGCTCTCCAGGTATGAACCAGCAAACATCAGGTCTTCTCTCCAACACATACTTAGCTTGTAAACCCTGTACAAGCCTTTGCAATATATATTTCCTCACAAAACACAGCCATGGGGATGCTGTCTCTTCTCAACATCCTGTCCTTGCCACCTACATCCCGCAGGCACCCTCTAGGTCCCAGGGATATTTCTTTCGTATAAGGAGCAAGGCAGCATTTGCTACAGACATCTCACAGGGGCATTAGTTGAAACATTAGGTTACAAGATGAAGAGGTAGGTACGTAACCAAGATCAGCTGAGGACATGATCACAAAACTACAGCACACAATCAGCATATTATACTTCTTATATCTGCATTATTTATTGCCAGCCCCAAGGGTTAAAAAGTCACAAGTCTACTCTTCCACAGAAATAATGAGATTTTAAAGAAGAAAACAATAATATTTAGAGATCATTTGCCTTCTGCTTTCTAGATAACCTAGGGCCATGATTTTAAACTTCTCTTTGCAGCCCTGCAGGCTAGAAGATTTATTATGAAATATAGAGGAAGTTTGCTCTCTATTCTCTGAATTTCAACAGCAGGGACTTTAAGAAGAAAACTCTCCAGATTTTGGGATGTCCATGGTAAGATCACAGAGTTCCAATGCTGTGAGGTGAAAGCCTGGCTCCATCCAAGTCATTGGAAAAATGCCCATTAAGACATGATTATACATCCATATCTATTTCTTTATCCCTCAGCTGCACCCCATCTTAAATACCACACCACAAATATATGTTGGTAACAGGCACTTAGTAAAACCATCAGGTAGCTTAAGCCTTGAGTCCTGCAGTGAACTTCAGAGGAGAATCACAGTCAAAATCCTTGCTGATACTTCTTTGTGCTAAAATTTGGTAGTGTCATGGGACTCCTTTTGTCAGTATGATGAATTTAGTAAAAAATGCTTAAAGAAACTGAGGGGGAAACCACACATTCTGTTTGTATGCACATTTTGAAGGCCATTCAAATAAGACATTTGTTGCACTAAGTTTGAAGAGCTCCTTAATATGATGTTACATGGCTACGCAAAGCTAGTACACAAAAGTGTGTTTAAGAAAACAACAGAAAAATAATTAACATGTGTTCTGATTGACTGTGAATTGTTTATATATAGTTTCAAGATCCAAAAAAAAGTCATCTGAAACACAAATATTTGCTTCCTTTTTAAAATCTGTGATTCAAAGACTATTTAAAATGAAACTAGTTCTAAAAGTCTCAATGTCTAAAAATATGTATTGAAAAACAGCTTCAGGTACACCTGTTTCAAGAGTGGCGTTCCTGAAGAACCAGACAAACTGCAAAATTACAACTGAAAAAAGGAATTAAATGCAAGATTTCTTGCCTGGGTTTTTCCTATAAGGAAGCTCTAGGGCCTGAGCTGTGCGAAGAAATGTGTGAAGAATCAAGTAGTGCCACTCACTTTGTTAAGGGAGCGTTTTAATAACTGTCCTCGCTACCCTTCCTGAGAAATCCTTTTGGGACCTGCTGTTCCTGCGCTGGTGAGTGGGACCGTGCCGCTGTAGCAAGCAGCAGTGTCACTGCAAGATGACCCAAGGCACCCTTCAGAGGCCAGTGCCCATGGCAATGTTGCCAGTGCAGACACAAGTCGTTCAGAAATGCCAGAAGCTGGTGTGGTTTCAGGAGAAGCAGCCCCCCAGATCGCCTCACAGAGAAATGCCAGGCAGGCATTCCTATTTGCCTTGCAGTTTATTATGAAAGTCTGCCTCAGCACAATGGGACGCCTAATGTGGAATACCACATTAACAATATTTTATATTTATGTAGCACTCTTCATCTCCAAGAGTCCCTGAGAGCTTTACAAGCTGCATACATGGCATACCAATGAAGCCAAGCCATAATTCTTCTAATTAGCTGAACATCAGCACACAGCACATGGAACAACAGAAAATGTTACTGGTCACTCCTCTCTTCCTGTGTAAGGAGCTACATGTTATTTAATAGAAACATGTCGCAGAAGGACTCCTGAAATTGAAATATAACCAGATAGGTCTCCTTAACACCAGTGCCTGTCCTCACTCATTACATACACACTCTTTGTCAGATATGAGACACAGAAAAGGAGTTGCCCCAGACTTGCTGCTTGTTAAATATCTCAACTTCCTCACCAGATTCAGCACGTTACCATCACATGGCTCAGGCAACTGCTCTGAGAAAAGCCAGTGAGCAGCTGCAGTTCAGCACACAACATCACCCTCTTTTTAAGATTAGTAAGTTCATTTCTTTAGCAGAAAGGAAGATCAGGCTATTTAATACACACATCCTCTGGAGATCAATGCTAACATCTAAGCATATGTGCGTGCAACCTATCAACCAGTAAAACTAATTACAAAAATCAATTTCAGATACTTTTCTGAGCCTTTCACTCCTCAGTATACTCCTAATTGATTTTTGTTGGAGAATAGGAAGCCTAATTATTATTTTTATTATAAAAAGGAATGCTGGGGGGAGGAGGGGGGATTGGTCAGTGCTTAACTGGCTCACCAATGTTTTCTACTCAAAAAAAGAGAAAATATAAAAATAATTTTAAAAAGGCATTTTATTCACAGTTTTGCCACCTGCTGGAAAGATGGAAAAGCCTTTGAAAGGGTGACAAAGCACAAGAGAAAAGCTGGCAGAAGACAGTATGGGGCAGAAGAGGAATATGACAGGATTGTGAAACACACAAAGTGAGAAGGTTGTACCTATTTTTAGATGGGCAGAGATGATCAAGGGGAAAAGCAGTACATTTCTATGAATGATGTACAGCTCCTTTGATCCTAAAAGGTCAGCAGTGCCCTTAAAGAGAGATGGTGCTGATCATATCTATATTAGAGATGGGGGAAAAGAGGTTAAGAAGCAAACCCAATGTCCAATCAGTCTTTCTACAAACTTCAAAGCTCTGGATTAGTCCCTAAGGGCCTTGCCAAAGCTTGTCTACCGAGCCACCGGCAGTCTTTAGCATGTAGCCATTCAGGACACAAAAAGAAACTAATTTTTGCAGCATTATGTCTTACACATACATAAGCACCTAGCACACATCCACAAAGCTCACTTGCCTAGCTGAACAGCAGAAAAAAGCAAAGCGTGTAGCACATCCGAAGAAACGGAAATGGTCCATTTTCTACTCAAGATGATGCATTTAACAAGTGCTCACTGCCATCCACGCTGAGCCCTAAAGGTGGGGAGGAATGCCATGCTTTATCTCCCTGGGTCTGTGCAAGACTCCCATCGAGAGTGATAAATTTGATGCCCGTTCAAACCCCTTCTCTGCAGCTCCTCTCTGGAGGAAGCTCCTGGATGGTGGGGAGCAGGGCTGGGGGACAGATGCCGGCACCAGCCCAAGCACACAACCCACACTTCTACCCCATTAATTGCCTGCACACCCTCCCCCGGCTGGGCCCTGGGGACAGCAGCAGAGCGACAGGCCCAGGCGGGCAGCAAAACTACCCAATTAAGGCTCCAGAATGAGTGGGGGGTGGGGGGAGGAAAATGAGGGGAAAAAAAAGGAAAAAAAAAAAAAAGGAAAAAAGAAAAAAAGAAAAAGAAAATAAAAACCAAGGATGGAGTTGCTTGGCAACAGGAGGGCAGAAGCAGCTGTGCAGCAGGTTGGGCTGGTACCCAGGCGGGCTGGCCCATTAGCACCCCGCATCTCATGCATTTCGTGCCGGGGTCTCCTAGTAACAGCCTGTGCACGCCAGGCTGTTGCGCACCTCCCCTCCTCTCCTCCTGTTTCTCCCCATCATGCGAGGCATCACTGTTTGCCCTAATTACATGTTCTCTGCTGCTTCAAGCTGCCATTACTTCGGTCCCCAGAGAAGCGGCAAGAACTTTAAAAAAAATGTCCTCTAATAAGGGCTTCCAGTTTCAGATTCTGTGGAGCTCTGGGAGCTCAAAGATGCAAGGTAGCAGCGGCAGAAGGAACACATGAAAAATGAAAAAGACTCAGCAGTTCAGTGGGTCAGATTTTTCCAGGACCCTGAGACATGTTTTTTCCCCCTTTGTTTTTTGTAAGGTATCTTAGAGGGTGGACAATGAGACAGCCCTTTAAGGAACATGGCGCATATTTGCATCATCTGGAGCAGTGTATCAAAGACACCCGCATTTTAGGTCAATAGTTTCTGAAAAATTCCAGACTATATATAAAGGCAAATAGGCCAGGAAAAATATGAGACATGTATAGCCTAGAACTAACGAAAAAAATAAAGAGGAACAGACTCCCCCTTTAAAGATGCTAACAGTTTAAATGGTTTTGCTCCATATTTTTGCTGAAGAATGTGAGTTTTGCTTATTCAAACTATTGCAGTGCTGATGTTTTGCAGCATTTACCATCTTCTCCCTTTTGCCACTAAAAAATCAGAGAAAGATGACCAAAAAAAAGATGCAGACTGGCAGAGACACCACAGGAATAAAACGTAAGAGGAAAAGAACATAAATTCCTTTTTCTTTCCCAGTTTTGTCAACAACAAAAATGGAAAAAGAACCAGGATTTCAATCATTCAGATATTGGATTTGATTTGGGGATGGATGCAAAAGGGAAATAATGTGCTTGGGCTTAAAGAATACATTAGCAAGTTCTCCTAGCGAAGGCTGCCCTGATGTCAAGGCAGAGCTACCTACATGGTGGTGGGCATGTGATGTTTGAAGGAGATCCCATCCTTCCTGGTGCTTTCCCCCTGTCCTTGGGCAGAGGTGGCAGCCTGTACTCGGCAGCGCAGGAGCTCCTTGCTGCTTCACACTGAACAAGGCTCAGTAAAAAAGTCTTGGCAACGCTGCTGGGCAACCCTTGGTGAACGAAGCACACTAGTCTCAAGAGCACAAGGCAGTCAGTAAAGATAATTAATTTTACCAGCTAGGAAGTTTCCCCATCTGGATTTTGGAAAAGGCACAAATGATTACTTGTCCTTAGCTCTAAGGTTGGCAACTGCCCAGGTCATTCATGCTGCCAGGTGAGTGTAACTGAAGGAGAACACAAATGTATTATGACATTTCATTGCTGGGTGACTCTGCATCATCAGGAAGAAAATTTAAAAAATAAATAGGTCTTCTGTATTAAACGTTTGCTAATGCACATTCATAGCCAAACAAAGCCCAAGAAAAGAATCACCTTTGGGATTTATGGGTTTTGCGAAGCATTAATGATAAAATTTTATCCCATATCACTCATATGGGAGTTTACAACAGATTATAGCTTAATCCATTCAAGTTAATTTTTACCCAGATGTTCACAGACAGAAATCTTCTACTCAAAGACTGTTTTGCACTACATAGGCCAAGTTTCTAGCTAAACTTGTTACACTCTTGATAGCTCTTTTCTCCCTGCTTCTCCCCACCACACATACCACATTCACCTACAAAAAAAATATTTTTCCTCCAATATCTAAAGTAACAAACAACCACCACACTGGAAAAACACCAAATGTGGAAAATTTCACTCTGAGGAAGGAAAAGTTTTGCAAAGATATAGGTGGCCAACAAGAATATGTACAAACTGAAGTTTACAATAACTCATCCATTAAGATTTCTCTGTGTGTGGTAAGAGTCCAGACGTACAGAAGAAAGGAATAAATCCCCGCTAAGCCTCTGAACATGCACTGCCATACAGTGAGTACACCTTTTTTTTCAGAAGTCAGCCGGGCATCAGCTTTTATCTTGAAGCTCACGCTTGTCATCATTAGCTTAGCCAGTATACCTGCAAATGTTTTTTCAGCATTTAGTTTTTGTAGCCCCAGTTTTCAGTCCTGAGTTTTGAAGGCCGGACATCTTCGGGAACAAATCTACCCAATGCAACATCTGGACACCTATCTGCAAATGGGGACTGCTGGGATTGCAAACTGGCCTGCAGTGTTTTAGAAGCTTTGACTTTTACTAAGCCTTCTTCTCATGTATAAAGCTGACCAACGGGAAGATTTTGGTTCTGCAGCTGCTGTCCTGAAACAGGTTCCTTCACCCTGTGTGCAAGAAGTTGATCCACACAGAGTTGAGGTATTTATTTACAGTTCTGTACAGAAAGGGGTGCTGGGTGACAGATCCGCAAAGCTAGGTCTAGACTACCTATTGCTTTAGTGAGAACCTGAATCACCACACATGTTAGGAAGGGAATAAGCCCCTTTGAAATTTTATATGGCAGACAGATACTGTGTTGACGAAAGGTGATCAAATGCAAGTGAAAGGTAATGGTATGTTGAGGTCAGTTTGTCCAAGCCCCTGCTCAGGTAGGGTTAAGATTTTTGTCAAAACGCTTGAATTTCTGGCTTTCCTCTTAACATGTGTTGCCACTTTGCCCTCAAGAGAATTTTGCACAGAAACGTGTCATGGCTGCCCAGCTGGGACACAGAACTGAATGCAGTTGGGATGGAGTCCCAGCACAGCTCCCAGCGTGAATCACACTTTGCTGCTGGGCTCAGTGTCTGCCGGCCAGGCAGAGAACACCTCTGTGACACCACAGAGCCTTGTGTGACAGCAGCCCATGATGTCACAGTAGCAACAGTGCAAACACATACAAGCAGGTCCTCCCAGCTCTGCCTCAGCCTTCACTGCCTGCCAGATCAGTGGAAAATGCCTTTGTGACACCACAGAGCCTTGTGTGATAGCAGCCCACGACGTCACATTGCCAACATGTGCAAGCACCCATGGAACGGGAAACCACTCAGTCTGAGTGGTCACTGGCTAAACTCTGATCAAGGTAACAGGCCAAGGCAGCTGCATGTCAAGATTTTATCCTTGGGAGAGACCACGATGAGGCTCATCCTGGTGGTCTTCCTGACCATGGTGCTCTACAGGCTGTCTCTGTCACCCGCTGTCATCAAGTGCATGGCTGAAGAATGGATCAGCAGCATTGACCCTTGCAATCCCCAGGACTGGGTCAGGATCAGGATGGACACAGTTCCCAAGGGCCCAAAGAAACCACCTATTGTCACCAAGACCATGACTGCTGAATGCTCCAGGACCATTGCCATTTGTAATCCTCAGGACTGGGTCAGGGTCAGGACAGACATCGCTCCTGAGGGACTGAAGCAATCACCTGTTGTCCCAGAGAGTGCAGCCTCTGACCTGCTCTATCCTCTGTGCCAGATTTGGGACTATATTGCCCGTTGACATGGCCTGGCTGCTCTGTACGGCCCAGCAATTTGTGGGGCTGCCTGGCATGGCTTGTATTGCCTTCTGCATCTGGAGAAATGTGAAGAGACCTCAGGGACAGGGAAGGGGATGGATGTCTTCATCTTCAGTAGGGACAGACTGCTGGGAAAAGAGCACCTCCAGGTTGTCCAAACTGTTCTACAGGGTGGAGGCCAAAACGAGCCTGCTCCTCAGGGCCATGAGGCTTTTCTACCACCTTCACCTCAAAGAGCTCTGCTGAACCTCCGAACCAAGGACACTTGACAAAACAACAAAGATAAGGCCAGATTATGAGGAAAAAACAATCCCAACTCATCAAACTAGGGAAAGTATAATTCTGGCAGGGAGAGATCACAACCATCAACTCACGGTGCACCGATTCAAGAAACCCACCAACTCAAAAAAGACTAAGCCTGCAGACTAATTAGCAAAAGAAGCAAATAATTCAACCAACAGAAGATAGAATATTAATTAATGAACTATAACTTATAGTCAAAGAATATTAATGCCTTTGTTTCTGTTGAATGTTCTGTGGGGGTGGCTAGACTGATGGAGAAAGACCAATTGGCAGTGCAGAGGTAACCCCATCTGGGCTGCTGAATTGTGGCAAGACATTGCTGCCTGGGTAGAGAAGCTGACTGTGAAAGTTCATCACATAGATGCACATGTACCCAAGAGTCGGGCTACTGAAAAACATCACAGCAACAGAGAGATGGATTAGGTTGCCAAGATTACAGTGTCTTAACTGGATCTGGACTGGCAGAATTAAGGGTGAATTATTTCTGGTTTTGTGGGCCCATGACACCTCAGGTCACCAGGGAAGAGACAAGAAATACAGATGAGCTCATGACCAAGGGGTGGACTTATCCATGGACACTACCATCTCGGTTATCCATAACCACATTCATCTTGTAGTTCATCCACTCCCACTTGCAAGTTGCTGCTGCTGGTATGTAGGTATGTGGGAGACTGTGTCCACATGGGGTGTGAAAGACACGCTCTGGATCAGGAGAGGTCCATCCAGGCTGCTGGCTACTTGCCCAGATATGACCCAGATTCAAACACCCACACTGTGCTTAGGCAAAACCTAACCCAGCACCTGATTTTGAGACGAGAGGTAATGCTCTTGGCTTTTCCTGCCCAGAGCACTTTAGCTCTCCCAGTCTGCTTAGGCCCTGCTTGTCCAGCGTGGCCACCTTAGCCTAAAACAGCATTTCTGAGCACACATCTCCAATTCATGCCTGGTGTGACCTCAAATACTTCAGAAGTGATGGTGCTTTGGACAAATGGACAAGAAAATCGAAGCTTCTTATTGTTAATTTGCTAATTGCACCCAGTGTGGGACAGCAGCAACACAAAGGGAAATTGGCAGAAGACAAATTGGTGGTTTTTTCTTTGAATATTTCTCTGTGATGTCTATCATTCACCCACTGCTTCACAAGGTGCTTCACGAGGGCTCAGGAGTGGATGGACGAGTATAGAGAAAACACTAAATTACAAGCTAGAGAAGGTTCCTCTCTGCTTTACCAAGGCAGACTGCCATAACACTTGGTATACCTGTACTTTTTCTCCAGTAGCTGCTGAACAGACAGCAAACATCCCTTTCTAGGTCTATCTTGAGCCAGAAATCTTCTCACCTGGTAACCAAACAAACAAATAATACCTATTTACATTTTCAAACCCAAACAATAAGACTGTATTGTGCTATTGGTTTGGCAAATGATGGCGCAGAAACACGGGACTGAGAATTCAGGTATTGACGATCAATCATTGGATGAAAACCACCGGTGTCTTAAATGGCAAGGGCTGCTTTTGGCAGGGGCTGCCCTCCTACTGCCCGAGAGGTTCTCAAAGATTGTTTCCTAAGCCTAAGTTGAATTGAAATGACGCTCTGACCTTCCACAGTGAAATCACAACACTCCCTTCCAAACTTGCCAAATGGCTAAAAGGCTGCAAAATCAGAAAGTTCTAAAGAGCTCATAATCAGGTTGACTTTATTTTAATCAGCTTTGATGAACACTTCTTACATTTTTACACAAAATTTTAAAAGTCTAACACCACAACAAAACTCATCTTTCCATTTGGGAAAAGCAACTGTATCCCAAAAAAAAATCCAGCCCTGAATGAAGGTCTTCCTCACACATCCTTCCTCCCTCAATTCCCTTGCTTTCACTTCCAGTGGCAAATTCACCTGTTGCTTCAGGTGCTGCTATGGGAGCTTGAGCATCCTCCATGTCCCTTCATGTCCCCTTGGTAGACTTCAGCCCTACACACAGCTGTGGACTTGCCACAAAGCTATGGGTCTCTGTACAACAAAAAAATCTTGGGCTTTGAATTTAATTTCTCCTATGCTACCTATACTGTTCTCCCAAATGCTTTTCCCGAAGTCATTATTCAAAGTCTTGCATCCTGCAGAACTGGTGCTGTACTTGGCTATTTGTTTTTTCATTCTCCTCACTGACTCTCTGCTCATGGGTGCTACCACAGTGCAGCAATGCAGCTTCCCATTCATGTGGTATCACTGACTGAGAGTCTTTGTTTTTCCTATTATTCCTTCATTTTGGATAAAACTTCTTTATCTATCATCCAGCCTACTCTCCTCTATTTTGTCTCTTCCAATAAGTTTCAAATTATGGATATTTCCTCTTCTATCTCCAACACTTGGAGAAAGTTTTTCCCTATTGCTTTAAATCCCATCTACAAAACCTTCCTGTTGGTTAATGCTCTTTCCAATCTCTTGCATCTTTCATCTTTTTCTTGCAAATGTAGTAATTTGTTTTCCTGCAGGGTGGATTTGTTTGTTTTAGTTACTCTCACCCAGCACTTTGGATCAAAGAACTATATAATTTAAAATAAGATGTCCTGACAATGTGAAACAAACCCCACTTGAATAAGAGCTATCTAAGATTGTATGTAGACTCGTAACATCCATTTATGTGGGTACTTCCCACCAGTTTAGGCCTTAGAAACCTAAATATAGATGTGAGGTGCCCAATTGCTATTTCTCAGATTTCAGCTTAGGTTGTATCAAAGCCTGGCTTTAGATGACTAAAGAAAAAAAAAAAAAAAAAGAACCTTCTAATACTCATAAAATGCAAACCCTAGCAGAACCCCGTAAGAGTAATTTTTTTATCACTGTCCCAATCTTAAGGATTTCCTGGTCAGTTTGTATGTGACGCCTTATCTCTGGCCAGAAAGCATCTGCGCCATCTTATACCTGCCCCTGGACATTACTTCAAGGAAGGCTGATGGGAATGATTTTGTTAGGAGATAGAAATCTCCTCCAGCAGTCTTTGATGTGGGAGACACAGCCACATCCCATGACTAATTTTTCCATAGGTCACAGGCCAGCTCACCCTTAGACTTATTTGCATTCAGACACTCTCCAGCAATATCCTGTTTTCTAATTTAGGAAGTACTGATGATTATACACGGGTTTTGACTCATTCGAATTCCTTCCCTCTCCACTCTCCATTACATTGACAATTCATCTCCATGCATGTGTGAAGGCAGGATGAAAATTTCTGTCTCTCAAAAGAGACAAAATGCCATTGTTTGCTCTGATGTCTGCTCCCTGCGAGAGAATGTGCTAGGGTTGAATTACCATGTCAGTCCCGGTTGCTCCTTCTTTAAATGTGTTTACCTCATCTTCACTCTGGCAGTGTGGCTCTTCCAAACCTACAGCTCACCTTTTCTTCCTGTTTGCAGGCCTAGTTGCTATTTCTTCCCTGACGGGCTTCTTTGTTACAATCTGACAGTCAATCCCACTGCTGCTCTTAGCTCCTTTACACACCCTTAACTTTAGATGCCTCAGCTTGCTTTGAGTTCAGTCAAATATTTTCATTTCCCTTTCCATACAGACAATGTTTTTCCCTTTCCCTTCCAGATTAAATTCTCTCCCACACAGATGATTGTTTATCCCTCTCCAAAGGTCATCCAGAAGGTGGTTTCATAACCAGTTCGACCATTGATGGGCCTTACAATGCTGTCCTGATTCTCTTGCAGGTGAGGAGATGTGGCAGAGTAATGTGGGAGATTCACCAAGTGTCTTAGAGGGTCTGATTGTCTCTGGGCTTCCCAGCAAAATAAAACCCTAAGCAAAGATTGTTCCCAATCTAGCAAGCTGCTATCAGTCTGTATTGCCTCCAGCCCAGCCTGGCTCACCACGCAGCAGTGAGGAACAGCAGCCAGCGCCTGTCTGGTCAGCCTTACATATGAACGAAAGGAATGCAACCTCCTTCCGCTGCCTTCCCACCCCCCCGCTCCCCAGCCCATGGTTTTCTTGTTTTCATGCACTGCAGTAAATCCCTTTGATCCAGCAAGTGGACTTTGCACGTGCAAGTTGGGTGATGAGCCCACATCTGCCTCACTGCCTGCAAACCCCACACTGAGAGCTCTTTGTCTGCTGGGGCACTCGCACCCTTTTGCACAGAGCCCACACTGGCAGACTGCTCTCGCATGACACACTAACAAACCACCAGCCAAAGGAAAATATCTCGCAATCATTTCAGACCCTCTGGCTCAGCCACTGACTAAGCCAAGTGGCTACTAGCCATTGGCACTGCTGGGTTGCATTCGCAATCCACACCACAAAACTCAGCTCAGGCGTGAAGAAAACAAAGTACTGATGGAAAAAAGGGGTCCTTGTCCTTAGCCCTGAAGGCTGCAGGGGAAAGGAGGCAGCCCTGCCATTTATAATTCAGTCCTGAATTTCCACAGCTATTCCTCTCTCTGACCCTTTCTTTACGAGAGGGAGGAGCTCCCTGTGGGGAGCCTGAAGAGGTTAGCGTGAACAGATTTAATGTCTGGACTGTACCAGGTCTGATTTAAGGCATCCAGTGGTCAGTGGTTTTTAGGGGAACAGAGCACATAAGCAGTATGAGGGGGGCTGAATGACTTTGTGCTTCGGACTCAAATAAGCTGGTTAGATAAGCCCATCACCTCCCTCCCCCCAATTCACTCCGATTATGCCCCAGATGTAAATGTTCAAAGGTATTTAGACAACCTGCTTTCCACAGACAAAAATGAGAGACAGATTCCTATCTGCTCCCCAGTTCTCCATCAAAGGTGTGTTTTAACAATAGGGCTGCTTCAGCCCTCATCAAAAAGGGAAACCATGCTTTCTGGACAGCTGTGCACAGCTAGGACATGGTCAGGGACAGGGTGGTTATACAGCTCCTAAGATAAGAGAGCTCCTCATCCAGGTTTGTATTCCCTCTTGTCTTTTGCCTTCCTGCTTTCTTAACAACCTATGCCATCTGCTTAGGACACAGTAAATGGAAACAGAAACACTCCCATAAAGTACTAAATGGTTTAGGGGCTGTTTAGGGTGATGGTTTACTTGGCAAGATCAGAAGGGTAGTTGAATCCTCCAGGTGAGGTGCTGGGAGTGGGAGGCGTGGGCTCCGTACCCAGGCAGCTGCAGTCCCATCATCTGATAAACATCTTCCCCATCTGCCAGCAAAGGTGGACTTGCCTTTCTCACCATGTTGAGTGCTGCTGTGGATAGGCAGACGCAACACATCGTGGTCCAAGGTTACTCAACAGAGGTATCACAGAACCAGTGAGAAATGTTTCTCATGGCTGAATTGTAAAACATAAGATTTCACATGCTGATGTTAGAGGGGAAAGGTTTTGACCTCAGATACTAAATTCAACCAGACCTAAAGCTGGATTCAAAAGCATGCAAAATCTTACAAGGTTTTTTGACACCAAAGGGTAAAGGTATTAAGAGATTAGTAGTTTTTGGAAGAGCCCTCCAGGAATCCATTGTCCACATCCCCACCTACTGGGTGACAAAAACAGAAAACCTCCACAAGTTCACCCTTTCCAGGCTGTTCTGTCACATCCCTGACTAACTTCAGGAAAAGCTGTGTAAGACTCATCACTTTCAGCTCAAGAAGGAACATGGTGGTCATATCTGAAGCAAGAAGACCACTGAGTTAACAGCTCTCATACTCTTCATTTGTGCCTTCATGGAAGCTGTGTTGTCTGGGAGGAGGCTGGGAGGCCTTGGCTGGGACATCCCACTGGACAGCTCTAGGTGGGGGTCCAGCCTCACAGCAGCACTGGCACTACAAGGAACCAACCTTTAGACCATGCTGATGCAGATTTTAAAATGATTGCATTACTTTCACTGGCTTTCAAATCACTGGATTGCAGGTGATGTCACTCCTGGCAAGGTGGCTATCCCCAGTAAAAGCACTAGAAAGTCCATATAAAAGATCAAACCCAATGTCTTTTATGTCTTAGTATGATTTATACTTCAGACCATGTAACTTTTACAGGGCTGCCTGGTATTTGATGGATGCAGCTTGCTTAACAACCCACATATTTGTCTGATTTACTGCATTGGCCCAACGTGTTATTTTCTACCTTTCAAGAACAACCTTGCTTCTAGGAATCTGCCTGCATGATAAGATTGTGAATTAAATGTGCAGTTATCGTAAGAGACCACACATTTTACAGTAAAATTGAGAAAACTGATTACAGCAATCCCTCTGGAAACAAGAATAATCACATGATAAGACAGTGCTAATGGGAATTTATCATCTCTCATCACGTGTGAAGCTTAGAACAAAGCAGCAACGTGTGTGAACTGCATAGCTGTTAATGCCAGTGAATACCAGGTGAAAAGCTACTGGAGAGCATGAAGAAATGAGAGAAGAGTGGGGAACCTGAACTATCACACCTAAGCCAATTCAGTGCACTTCAACCAGCTTACACAGCGAAGCTCATATACAACATTTGCAAATGCTATCCAAAATAACAGCTGCACATCTATCCATATATCCTATTCCCTCTCTACTCACACTATTTCATTCAAACTCCAAGTCATTCTTTTACTTTCTCACTATATTTTAACACCATCGAAGTCCAAGATCATAAGTATCTGAAGGGTATGTGCATCTGTGTGCCTACATGTCTGCATCTACACACACGCTGTCTCATGCACATTATTCCTAAACCATGTATCTAAGATCTGAAACACATTTTTCTCTTTACCCCGTACAAAAGGCAACCAAAACCTACCCACGCTATTTTCTATTTGAAGCAAGTAACACTTGACTAAAATTAACATTTTTAAAGCTGTCTTGGGGAAGTGAGTGCCAAAAACCCAAAGTGGAATGCACACCGTTTTAACACGAATGATACATCTACATCCCTTAGGTAGCCTAAAATTACTCTGCATCAAACCCTGTAAGACATATGAAACCCCAACAGGTTAATGGTAGGTGGTGAACATCTCTGTTCTATTGAATAATGGGTACATTTGCTGGCCTCCCATATTTTTCCACTGCCCTATTTCATAGACAGAAGCTCGGACATTCAGAAGATTTTTTTTTTTTCTTTTCTAAATGAGAATAAAAGGAGATGGTTACAGTCAGGTGGCAGGAGGCCAAGATGAGAGAAGCATCCTACATAAGTACCTGTATGAGTCCTCTGGTGAGCCTTTAAGTGGGAGCTCTTTGTATAAACTTTCCGGCACCCATTAAACTGACAGCGATGAACCCTCTTCTTGTTTTCAGGAGATGCTTCTGTCCCCGTACCTCCTTGTTCACTGTCACTTTGCCCGCTTTTTATCGTCCCCGCAGTCGCTGTTGCTACACCCACTTTCACAGAGCTGAGTGAAGTTTTCTTGGCCACCAATTTCAAAGTCACTGTGCCATCCACCGCTGAGAGAGTCTGTGAGGTTTTTACAAGGTGGCGGCTGAGCTCTGGCGAGGAAGGGGGAGTTAATGAGGTTACTGCATTGAGCTGGGCCTGGTTGACGGCTGTGTAGCCTTCTGTGGAAGAGCTGGTGGACTGCGAGCTGAGGCATGTCTCAGACAGCAGCTTGTCACGTGAGAGGATAATGTCCATGTTGGCGCTTTTGTCACATGTACTTGTCTCCACTGGTAAAAGGATGGGGTCCAGCTGTCGGATATTGTCCTCTGCATCTGCGGCTGAGGAAGCATGAAGGAAGCAGTCCAAATCCTCACCAAAGGTCTCAGAGATCTTGCGCGGTTCAGTCTGAAGGTATCGCTCCAACTCCAGGCATGTCTGCAGAAGGGAGAGGGAGAGAAACCACTGTTAGAGAGAGATTACAGCAGGGCTCTCACCTAGGGCAGGAGAACAACAAGGTCCAGAGCCATTCAAAGACAGTTCTCATGCACACCAGCTCCTTCTTGTGAGATGGTTACATGCCGGGAGACATGAAGATTTGGGACTTGTTTGATGCTGCTGCAAGATAGTCTGGGAATATCCATGTATGGTAGCAGGTATTATAACAGAAGTGAAGATATGACAACCAGAAAGCATCCACTTTTTGTTAATATCTGTACATTGTTCAGGGGTACTAGGACCTTCCCATTTTTAAGTGTAATCTGTCCAACAGTCACTTCCACACGAAACAATCCTAATGGACCCACTGCCTGGCCACGTGCAAATAAAAAGTCACCTCTCCAAATAACTGCTTCCTCTTCCTTCACAAACATTAACTTTCACTCCAAATTTAACTCAGCGTAGTTGGCTGGGGCCCAGTCTGTTGCTAAAACAGCACAATTCTGAAGTGTAGCATTTCAAGATAGGAGACAGAGAAAAACTTCCACTGACACTACAGCTTGTTTAAAGGCTCTCAGAGAAGAAAAGGAGACAGAAAAAAAAGGTCTACAGTCAGTTTTAGAGGGATTTTTGGCACATTTGGTCAAATGAAGCTTCCTGTGTACAGGACACTGGACTTGCACACAAACACAACTTATCAAAAAGTGAAGTTGCAATCAAAGAAGCCGCCACATAAAAATGTGTTTCTGCATCTCCACAGCAGTGATCACCAGTACAAAAATGGGGGGAGCCTCCCACGTGAATGTGCCCTATTATGAGGTGCCCTGAGCTTGCCCCAATAAAGCCTCCAGGCACCATCGCACTGCCCAATGTTCTCGATAGCCAACATTATAAACTTTTATTGTTTATAGAAAACCGTCTGCTCTAGTTTCAGGATTTTTTAATGGAGTTTATTAGCACGGTTTTTCATTTCTCACTGCCAGAAAGAATAGCCGGTTAATACCACCATTGTGATTTCACAGGACTCGGATCTAACTAATACTTTTTAGAAACCTCTGAAAACTACTCCTCAGAGAACACTTCTAGAGATATTAAGAAAGGGATTTTAGGCAAAAATTTTGAGTCTACGGGAGCTGGTGACCCAAGTACACCTCAATCTGGAGAGTCCATCATCTGATCAAGAAAAAAAAGCTTTGTATGACTAGAGGAGAGACAGAGACTACTGCCTTCTGGGTACAAAGGTACCATCAACAGGGGTGTAAAGAGGCCCCACTCAGCTCTCTAGGAGCTGCCAGGTAATTCAGGTTTATTACTTTCAAAGCTCCCATGAAGCAGCACTGCTGGTTGCAGATACAATGTGATGGGATGACTTTCGGAGTTCTCAGCAAAATCTGCCACACTGTTATCTATTGTTTCCTCTTAAAATAATAGCTGATTACAGATCTGACTGTAGAGATGGACTTGGACAAAAGGCAACAGAATGGCAATTTATGCAAGTGAGATGTATCATACTTCATCATGTAGGTTATTTTCAGAGGTATGAGGCTGTCTGCACAGTCCTGGGGGTGGGACATTTATCAATTGTACTTGCCTTTAGCAAACTTTCCATTTTCTTTATAAGGTGCACTTCTAGGACTGTAAGAAACACCTTTAGCCGGAAATCTGGTCTCTCCCCAGATAAATCTTAATGGGTTTTGGGAGAAGCTTTCCAACATGCCCCACAGTCTTTCAGGAATAAACCCCATCACCAGAAGAGGCAATGCTTTTCAGTTCGCCACATCATGTAATTTGGGCTTTCTGGTCCACTTAGCCTTCACCTAGTGGGGCAGAAACAGGTTTAGGGGCCTAATAAATAAAAGGCTTCCAGAGGAAAGAGCAAGCATAATCACAAATTAGGGGTGGAAAGGGGGGGAGCAGGGGGGACGAGAGAGAAGGACTCAAGGCCATTAAATCTGATGACAGTGACATGAAATTTCAATTGCTGTGGGATCAGAAAGCTGCATGCCAGCTCTGGGCTGCCCGTGGAGGGGAGGCGAGCAGGAGGTGCTGCTCCTTTAAGGCATCACTACCCCATGACAACAATAGTGGGCCTGACAGTTTTTTCCAGCTTCACCATTAATTTTCCATAAAGAGCAGTTTCTCGATGAGCCCTTTTCAGGCAAAGCCTAATGCTTCAGAAACCTGTAATTATTCCTGGCTCCCCCCTCCCGCAGCCACTGCACCTGTGCCATTTCAAGACACCAGCTGGTCATGTCTTGCCTTCTGTCTCCGAAATCCAAAACCAGTGGATCAAGCCCATCTCCCCATAGAGGGGGGGGAAAAACAACTCCAAGAAACAATATAATGAGGTCCCTCCCTCCCACCCCCCTCAGCCTCTCCACTAAGTCAATAGCGGGGAAGAGCCTAGCAACACTGAGCCAGAAAAGCCCTGCACCTAATCTGCATGGCAGACAAAGCCTGGTGAGGGGCTACAGCCACAGCCCTTCCTCTACCTCCTGCCAGGGCCCTACCTGCTGCTGCATTTGCCAGAGCAGGCTACTGCCCGCAGAAACAAAGCATCTTTCCCCATATGCACTTCCCAGCTTCTGCCAAGTACCTTATGCGACCTTCTCTCCTTGTGGTCCAAATCACCCAGGGAGTGGTGGGGAAGGGTTTAGAAACCAGCCTGCTTTCTTCACTCCTGCCCCGGCATGACAATTTTTAGGTCAACTAAGCCCACCCCTTGCCTTGAGCTCCAAACTGGAGAAACCAGTCAGGCTGAGACCACCAAGGTTCCCCACTCCAGCCCGGTGGACCATCACGAGAGGCAGGAGAGTTCTCCATTCCCACAAAGCCATTTGCCAGTGAGTGCATCAGAAACTACCGATTTTTTTTTGTGGAAGCAGCAGGATATTGACCACTATCCACAGAGATATGAACCAAAACTGCTAAATTCAAATGATGGTGAACCCCTTTAGATCTCCTACTTTCACTATCAGCCTGGTAAGAAAATGTTTCAAGACCACCAAAGACAGGAGCGAGCTGCTCTTGTCATATTTCTGCTTGGATGCCCAGCTTCTCCTTAACCACTCATGCAAGAGAGAGGGAGCTTTGAGTAACACACAAGACATTAAGTCCAATGATTCTTTGGCTGCTACATTGCAGACAACTTGGTAGGTATTAAACTTTCTTACCCAGTGCCTGTAGGATTTACAGCAGTAAAAACTCTAAGAATTGCAATGGGAAGAAGAAGATGGGTCCCTTCAGGAACACAAGAAGAAGATCTGTAAGACTGCTGTTTGCTGTCAAGCCAGTTTCACAGGCTAGGGATAAAAAGTGACCCACTACTTCAACCCTTCTGCCCTGATTAATGAGGGTCATTCTCCTTGCACCTTGCTCCTCAATTTAACCAGTTAAAAGAAATGATGACTCATGGCTGACAAATAATAGGATGTAACTTTGCAAGACCCCACATACTTGCAGAAAGCCAAACAGAAGAGGATGGCAGTCTGGCAGTGGACAATGCTGTCAAGGCCTCAGTCTGATTTTTCAATTTTGGATACAATTGAAAAAAGGCTCATTTCCCCAGCAAAGAAACATTTCCATCACCTCCAAGAAACACTGTGTTTTCGACCTGTAACTCTGGACAGTTCTTCTATACCTGTATCATAGTATCATCCCAGTTCTCTGGGGCACGTATAGCAGCAGAATACATGTAAACTGCACACCATGACACTTCCATGTGCAGTACCAGATCCTTCAGACAGTACAAGACAGCTACAGTTACAGTAGTGCTGTCCTATGCCTGGTAAGGACCTACTTCTTGCTAGTCCTTTCAGAGTTTGTAGTAGCACTGATCCAGGAAAACTTGGTGTTCAGTATGTCTGTCAATTCAGAAAGGTATGACCTCTAATCTAGCTGTATTCTTAGCTCTAGAGCCCATCTAAAGCTCATATACTGAAAGTAAAGATTATTTACCAAATACATTGAGTACACCCACCACTACAAAATACAATGCAAGAGAAACCCTGTGTGTACCTCTGATAGCAGAGATGTGATACACGTGTACCATTTTCAGCACAGCTTAGCATCTAATTCTGAAGCCAGCAGAAATCAAGACAGTTTTGCTACTAACTGCAACAATAATATGACAAACCCCAGACTTAGCAATCCCTCTCAGACTTGCAGATACTCAATCTGGCTCAGAGAGCCTAAGTTTTGGGGAGTCTGTCAGCTGTCCAGATTAAAGCGCAATCCAGAACATTCAAAATCCAGATACGAAGGAGCTGGAGTCACCACTCATGATGTTGATGTTTGACTTCATCCCTCTCCCCCAGAGAGGAGCAAGGAGGAAGGCTCTAGCTGGGACCACCACCATCATCAATGCGCCAAGCCCCAAGGCAGTGTAAGGTATCCAATGCCTCTGTCTCTCCTTTGGAGAGTGATGGGGGAAAGACATGGCTGTAGGCCAGGAGCCTTTGCAGGGACACAAGTTTGGCATCTGGGTTCAGGTCCAGACAGCTCTAGAAAACCTAATTCCAACTAGTGACCCAAGATAAACTCCCAGTTCCCAGGGTATAAATCTAAAGTTGCTCCAATGAATTCCAAAGAACTAGGCTTGGTTGACAGCCATGTTGTGCACTGGACTATGACTCGTATATATAGGCTTTTGAAAAATCACAGGTCACTTCAGAAGCACCTGCTTATGCTGTAAAGTCTTTAACTCAAACTCCTGGGCATTTTGTACAGTTAAGACAGGACAATGTGGCAACAGTAAAGTTCTGCCAAGGGTAAAAGAAAGCCCAAACATTTACAGTAATTTGAGGACAGAAAGTTAAGGAAGACACCTTATCAACAGGTTCATTGGTTTCCTCTGTTTTATTGATGCTCAAGTATTTTATAACATCTTGATTCTGAATTTTTCTAGCAGATCACGAGAAGTTCTTATCTGGAAGTGCTAGTTACTTCTAAGTGCCATTTTACTGCAGATATAATTGGACATCAAGCACTAGACTTGGAAGTTATCCAAAACCTAATTAAGAGGTTGGATACTTAGATCAGGCTGTGACAGAGAATGAAAATGTCGAACGTGGTTGACAAGCAGGCCTGATCTACCAGCTCTGTTTACAGTACTTGGAAGGATTCTCTTCATAATTTACACAAGCAAAGCAGAATGATACATGCAATAGTGAAGGTAAAATTTCAACCTCCATCACGACCCCATTGCTTTCCACCTGCAGGTAATAAAGAGGCTTCACATCTAACTTTAAATAACTGTGAAAGTCTCAAGACTGCAAAGGAAGAGAAAGTATCTTCACCTGACGACAACCCAAAACAACAATACTAAGGTCAGTGGCCACCACAGTTCACTCAAGCTCAGAGCAAACAGTGGCACCAGGTCCAGTGCTCGGTGTCAGTGTTTCTTTCTGCAGCAAAACAGCAAAAGCTTTGAGCTGCAGTGGCACTTGCATTGCTGACACCAGAGGCAGAAATTGAACTGGATGTTGTGGGGCAGCCCTGAAGTTAAGAGGCATAATAGATAAAAAATTACCTGCCTTCCCTGAAATGCCATACTATTTTTTTCCTTGACCCTAAAACAAGATTTGAAAGATGCATCTTCTTCCCACTGCCAAAAGCCTTCATTACTTCCTGAACAACAATGACAAAACCCAATACTCTTGCCCATCTATTCCAAGATTGTCATCTGTTCCCACCCAGCTGCCAAAACCTCCAGCTTTTCCTCTTGGCAACCTCTATTGGGCAGTTGCTAGTCATGAAAAAGCTGCAGCACATCAGAAGCTTAACATTTGGGACAGCATAAAATAAACAGAATTTTAGTATTAAAATAAGTAGTTTTACAAAATACACTTGGGAAAAATGGAAAACCACAGCCTGAGATGAATAAATAGTAAGAGAAAGTTTCAGGCCATAGTAAATAATCTCTATTGCAAAGGTTTTAAACAAAACTAGTCCTGTGCCAGCACATCTTGCTTACATGTTTTACAGT
>VXAY01000699.1:1058187-1082718 GCA_013399855.1 Oxyruncus cristatus | reverse complement strand
AAAAAAAAAGAGAGAGAGAGAGCTAAAATCACTTTTCAGGTACAATAATAAGACACTGACAGCTACCTTGTTGTAAATATTTTGCATGCATGTTCCTAATCCCTTGTATATATGAAGCAAATCAAGTAAACTGGATGCTCAACTAACAGGCTTTTGCCAAAAGTAAAAAGCAGGCACAGGCATAGTCAGCTAAGACCATACGATACGCAAAGATTTGTCTTCCTGTGGTAACTTCATCACAATGCCTGAGCTATCAGGCCAGTCCTCTTTACCACCAGCTCGATGGGTCACACCAGCCACAGGAGTCTGCAATGGACAAGACTATTAATTCTTGACTGCGCTACACAGGACTCAAGCCTCTGTTTGCTAATTTCTTCAACACAATAATGGCCTGTACCCATTTTCCCTCTTGGTCTCAGCCCAAAGAATGAACTGTTAAAGAAATGTATTTAGCCAAACCAGCCCATTCACTGTTATTCATGCATAACAGCACTCCCAATAAACTCTCCTACCAAGACCCAGATGGCTTTCTCCCTGGATGTTCTCCACTTCTCTTACACTTTCCACAGCATAAGAAATGCTGAAATCGGAAGCCTCAACTGCATTCAGCAAAGATACATTTTATAGTAAAAAGTTCTGTGGATTTAAAGGACAGAATCACTCCCTTCATATGAACACAATTCATTTTCCTGTTGCTCTGGGGCATGATGTAAACAGAATTATCAAAGACTTTGATCAGACCCTAAAGCTCAAAGGATCAAAATCCATTTTACCATAAATTAGCAATTTTCACCAGCAGAAATGGGTGGTAAAACAAATGTCTCAAACAGAAAAAGTCTGAACCCATAACTCTAACCAAGGAGTCAAAATCAAGATTTGTTCCCAAACGTAGTGATAATGAAATATATCTTTACCTAACCAATACTCTTCCAAATGAACAAGCTGAATTTGTTCACAAAAAATCTGTGGTATTTGGGCCCTAAGCATAAAGAATTTCAGTGCACTGGTTATGAGATACTGAACAAAGGACTGCAGCTAAGCGTGGCTGAATTTGATAGGCATCTAGATAAAAAAAAAAGAAAAAAAGGATGAAAGAAATCTGCAAACACTGAACCAGGGCTTTGGAGGGCTTTTGTTATTTTTTTGACTGTTTAATAAAGATAGGAAAAATATCTGCAACCAGTCACAACAACGAAAAATAGCATCAATGTCAGCAAAGGATTAAGGATAGCCAAATCACAAATTCAAAAGTGCAGGCAGTTCATTGTGCTAGTATCAAAATATGATAAAAGCCACGTGTGCTAGTACACCATCACATGCCCTGCATGTTGCCATGCAGTCCAAACAGCAAGTAGCCATACAACGAACATTTGAAAAATTATATATAACAGTAAGAGTGTTTCAAAATGTTTCTGAAGAGAGCATTTATTTATATAACTACCTTGGGTGGCTTTGAGTGAGCTGGCCAGTGGCCCCCACTACAAACTTTTCTCCAAACTTCATCAAGCTCTTTTTAACCTGTTGTTGTCCAGTTTGGAGGCAGTTTTAATTTAACATTATAAATAGCAAAAAGGCACAATTAGCTCCTTGAATTGCCAGCCCTAGCTCCCACTGAAATCAAAGGATCAGGTTCAAAGCATGCCCCAGAGTGTGGTAAACTTCTCACAGGAAATGGATATGCAAGAGCAAATGCTGACGGCTGTGGAACGTACAAAGCACAGCAATATTTTAGGTCTCAATCCTCAATTAAGATTCATCCTTAGAAAGTATTGCAGTGGGGTTACACAGCAGAATTGGATTCCTTGTAATTACTCTGGTTAGGTTCATGAATGAAAAAATGTACTCTTTTGAGATGTTTTATTAACATCCAGAGATAGCTTAACATTTCCTACTCAAGACCTGACACAAATGTATACACCAGTTGTGTTCGTGCACTCCCAGGCAACAGCATATTCATAAGCACAATTCGTCACAATTAGCTTATGAAATCAAACCTGGCGATGTGATCAATACACTCAATATATGGTACGTTTCGTAAGAGGCCTGGGTTGTGAGTCATCTCCTCTGCTCTGACCTAAAAATATGTTAAACAAGAGGATGCATCACACTGAATTCCTAACCCAACAACGTGCAATTGCACAAATTGACTTTGTGTGATCAACATTTTTGGGCTGGGGCTACTGTATCTACCCTGTACATGACACCCATTCATTATCACATGTCAGGGCTCAAAAAACCTTTTGTATGTTCCCTTTTGTATTATTTTTGGCTGTGGGGAGGAAGAGGTGGGGACCTGTCTGGGAAACAGGAAGCAGGAGGAAGGAGGGGAATGCATTGCAGAATAAGGGCAGAACAAAAAAGAATAAAAGAGCATTTATACCATTTCTAAATGATAATAAACATATAGGACCAAAACCTGCCTCCAGCCATGTGGGGAGCAGTGAGCTGTTTGGCTGAAGTTTAAACTTTAATGGGAGCACAGCAACTGTCCAAGCACATTTACATAAAGCCATTTGCTGCTTTTTTCTTTGATTTTTTTTTTTTTTTAATCATTTGGGCAATTTGTTATCTTACAAGAGCAAGAAGATGCATGTGCCACTGTGATAAATACGCCAATCTGGGCAAGGAAAAGAGAAGACAACAGACTTGAGTTTCACCGTTGCACAGAGAAAAAAAACTCAGACCAGAAACAAAGCAATGGGAAGCACAACCGGATTCTCAGTTGGGGTAAATCAGCACAGAGCAGCCCTTATTTCGTGGTTCCTGTTTACATCAGCTGAGGACCTTGCCAACACTCAAACTCCAAGAAATTCTGTTCTTGATTAGCCCCATGTCACTCTGTGGCTTACACTAAGCAGAATTCTACACGTTTTTTGATGGCTGGAGATGGTTATTTTATATTACAAATATTGTCTACTTTATTAGGAACAGTGTGACCCAAATGGAAAAATAGGAAGACTTCAAAAACAACACCAACTTCAGACATCCTGATACTTTGATTTATTTCTTTTCTCTCTCTTTTTCTTTCTTTTTTTTTTTTTTTTTATTTTGAGTAATCTGTATGGGGTATTCACAAACTGGTTTCTGCCACTTCTAGGCCAGAGTTTTCATCATCTGTGCACGGAAACAATAGCCTTCATGCTTGAATGTCCCACTGCAGGCAAATGTATGTCTCACTTTAAAGCCAGGTACCGTCCAAAGGATGCTCCCTTACAGTCAAGGGTGTTTTTAACTGCTTTTCTTTTCTACACTGCTCTGTCAAGCCACCAGAGATTTTGATGAGCCTCAAAATCTCACAGGCAGCGCACTCAGGCTGTTACACACCCTGATAAAAGCAGCATGGTCCTCTTCAACAGCAATTTACGAGAGAGCACATTTGTAAAAAGCCTGCCCGTATTGGCCCAACCATTTAGGAGCAACCCAGGCAGCTGCCCACAGGCATCTGAGGAGACCTGTATCCCCAAAATGCATTAGATTTAAAAAAAACCCAGGAGATCCAGCACAGCCTTTTGTGGATGTCATTAAAGGAGATCTGGCACAACCTTTTGTGGATATCATTAACAACTCAAGGTGTGCTCTCAGAAGTGGACGAGGCACTGCTCACCCCTGATGAAAGGATCACAAGATCAGCCTCGTGTCAGTGCAGCTTCCAGGCAGTCTGTACAGCTACTGGTTGTAGCATGGCATGTGAAGCCAGGACATCCCATGAAAAGCCCTGCCACTTACTGACTAGAGAAAGCTCGGCAGGTCAGATCCCAGCTGCTCAGTCAGCACACCTCTGTGAGCCAATTCACACTACCATGGCTCTCACACTGGCTCACTCTCTTCAGTCTGTTAGCTGTGGACACCCACCCAGTTGTTATGATTTTAATATGCTGCAATATGAAAGTGCTATTTCAGGACAAAGTTATTAATAGCAATGAAGCCAGAAAACAGCCTAGAAGGAATGCAGTGTCTTGGCATTCCCAAAGATACGACGACTTCCCAGCATCCAAGAAACCACCATGGTTAATTCAAGATGTTTCTGTGCACAAGCCTGTCTTTTGCTAATATATGATAAGCCACCATGACATGCCTTCATATGAATGCCCTGTATGGGTACCAGCAGACTCACAAGTCCACAGAGACTACAGTGCAGAAAAGCCCAAAGGGTGGTACTTCGTTACTCTAAGTAGGTTGGTGAAAAGCAGAGGTTGGGTGCTGTGATGAAGCATCAGCAGAAAGAGGTCAGGAGAAGCTCTACACCTCCTGAAGGAGGTAAAGAATGGAAAAGGACTTGTTAAAGCCTTTGTCAAAAACCTGTCTGACTCTAGGACCTCAGAGAGGCTCTAATTTTCAGCCTTCCTTCCCCTACAAGCACTCTTTCCTTCCCTTGTTTCTTCACACTGCATCTTCTCAGCAACATTCTTTACTTGGGCAGGAGCCTCACAGTCAAGGCAAGTCACTGTCCCTTTACATGCTCTCTCTTAAACCTTCTGTTTCTCTGGGCAAAATATTCTTGGATGTATTGAAGAATACCGTGGTAAACACTACACCCTGCCACAAGTTTATGTTGGCACTTTATTCCCTAAAAACTAATGGTGAGGTTCCCAAATTAATTCCAGGTACATCACTGAGCACAACACTCAGCACCACCTTGCAGAGATGATACCTTATGAAGGAATCTCTCCACTGGCAAGGCTCTTGGCAACCCTTCTGCCTGCACCAACACAGCTGACAGGTTTCCCATGCATTCCAGCCCCATCCCTAGGTATCCTCCTTGAGCAAAATGAACAAAACTTGACATTGTGTCTTTCCCTGAGAGGAAACGGGCCAGATGATGATGCCAGAAATTGGAAGATGCCATGTTCACAGCACTACAGCCTTAGCCATTAATCCACCACAGAGAGATCCAGCTCACTACCGAACACGCACTGCAGGGAACTTGGTGCCTCACCACTCTCCAGAAAGGAAACAAAACCAACCTACCAACAACCAAAAGAGGAAACATATTGTAGTCATTATAAGCCCAGCAATGGACATGTTATCTGGCATATTTCCAACTCAGACATTTAAAAAATTTAGTTAGTTTACCTTAAGTGTCCTATTTCCCTCGATTTCCCTTTTCCACTCTACTTAAGCCCATAGAGCATCTCCCGAGATAAGCCTGCCTTTGTGATTTGGCTTTATACCACTCCTTCCCTCTATTGTCTTTCTGAGATGTGATTGAAGTCTCCAATGTCACGGCTTGAAAGACTATCGCCAGATTCTCTTGGCGTGGTTTGTGGGAAGGGGATGAGTGGGAACTGAGGAAGGACCTCCTCTCCCATTGCAGCAAGGGAGGGCGGGGGTCCTGTCCCTCATGGTGTAACCAATCATTCCCAGCATTTCACTTATTATCAATACTGTTTAACTAAAGCTGTTTTTAGTAGCCCTCAAAAGTGGAGTCTGTCGCCAGCTACTGTCATTCCAAACGCTTCAGGCCTCTGTCACCACTCTCTGGTACAATCCCTGCAACAGCAAACACAAACATTGTGTTTCCCCAAGTACAAATTCCAGCTTTGGGGAGCTGCAATTTTATTTTGGTTATAAACATACAAAAGTAGGCTTTCTATAAACATACAAAGGTAGAGAGGAGGAGCCACACCAGAGACCACAGGCTGAGCCTCTGTTTTGCAGGGAACATTCCTGGGAGCACTTTGCTGCTTCGCCCTCAGCCAGCTCTGCTTCCCAAGTGGTTAGCTTCCCAAGCAGTTGTGCTTCCCAAGTGGTTGCATGATATCAGACCTCAAGTGAGAGCCAAAATGCTTTGTGGTCAGGGCTGCTGGAGGGATCTGCTTTAGATGCCTCAGTCCAGGAACCAGGACTCAGAAAAAGAAACACATGCAAACTGTGCTTCTTCAGCTATAGCCAGAACTACGGGCAGCCTGTGCATTCAGGACAGTTTTCCAGGCATGACTTGTGACATGGTTGTCACTCTGAGCCCCTGCAGAATAGTCACAGCACTTCTGAACACGTGAGCTCTGCTCAGAGCACCTTGGAGGTGCTCCTACCGTCACCAGAGCAAGCTTCTGGGGCTTTCCTCCACTTCAGGTATCTCTAACCCTTCCCTGCTCTGCAGATGTCCCATCACTACCCAGAACCAAGCTGTGACACCTGCCAAAGAAGCATGATATCAAATTGCCCCTTCAAGCTCCTGAGTGCCCCTAGGCACTTCAGTCCTCCTGTCAGGCCTGCTAATGTGTCCCTTCCCTGCCACAAGTAATGATGCATTCCTGGAAGCAAAAACTGCAATAAAAGTCTTCTTTACGTGTGAGCTAAGAGCTTTCTTTGCCTCATACCATTTTTACTCATAAATATAATATCAAGGTGATCGTGTTCTTCTCAGACTACTCAGAGCGTTCTGTAAGTAAAACCTGCAATTGGCAATTTATCAGATGAAAAAATAAAAGCCACATTTGGTTTCTCCCTACACTTAAAAATGACCACGTGCAGTCTTGAAGCAGACTGATCTTTGTAACAAGGTCATGAATATCAGCTGAGGGGGCGGGGGATGAAATAAAACCACCCTGCACATGTTTTTCCTTCTGTGCTGCTTTCTTGCTGATGTTTTGCTCCCTTTCTAAGCAAAGAGGAAGCCTCTCCTGTTCCCGTTACCCTGTGTTTATCCACATTCCAGCAGCCAGTGGCTGCTCCTCCAGGCGCCCTCCAAGGGCAAACAACTGGATCTCGCCACAATGCAATTTTGAACTTGAGCCACATCCAGCTCTGAGTGGGAGTGAGGTGGGAGCCCTGTGAGAAGAAGTGATAGAGGCAGCGGATGGTGAGGCACCATGAAATCATTTGAAAGCGTCACTCCTGCAGGCTTAGACAAAAAGCACAGCACACCCTTTGCCTAGTGAAAGGCCTGGAAAATGCACTTTAGGAGGCACAGCCTTAAGAGTTAGAATAAATCCTCCCAGATGTCCCTGGTGACAAAGCAGCCCAATTTGATCAATACAGCAGCATTATTAACATGGTGCAGCCTTACATGAGGACAGTCATATGTTCTTGCCTCTGCTAAGCGTGGGGGAAGGGGTGCTAACTCCTACAGCGATTCACAGGGGAAACGTCTCTCTCAAAATCATTAAGACTGCACAAAGAATCTCTTACCCATTTTCATGGAAGCTGCTTTTTTGGGAGAGCTCTGCTTCATTAGTATTGATCAAACTCGGGTGGAATCTCAGAAATAGTATGCGCTTTATGGTTTTCCCAAAAAGAAATTTTGTTTTTAACTACTTTATAATCCCTATCTTCAGGCTTTTTTTTTCTGCAGGCCCAAGTAACCTTCCTTTTGGGGGCTGGGTACAGACACATAAATGAAGGTGGTTAAAAACAAAAGGCAGGACTTCATGATTAGAAAATTCTGAACAATGATTACGAGAATTAGGGATTGAGTTAAGTGCATTTGAATTCAAGCAGAAATAATGGTAGCAAAAAGGAGTGTGTGTGTGTGGGTGTGTGGGTGTGTGTGTGTGTGTGGGTGTGTGTGGGTGTGTATATATACACACACATATATATATATGTATCGCTGCCCCTCCTGAGCCCCATCCAGAGCCACGGCCTTTCTGTGTTTTTACAGGCAATCCCGGTGAGTAACTCAGAAATTGGCAAGAGAACAGAAGGGGAAGAAAAACAGTCCTAGCTAATCACCTGCTTTAACCACAGCCAGCCAATCTGAGGATTTTGTAAAAACTAGGTCCTGTATGTGCCTCGTGACAAGTTTGCAGAAGCCTACAAAAGCACCACCCCTATGCCAGGTGCCTTGGCGTGGGAGAAAACATAGAAAGACTTTCTTACCCACACAGAGGCATCATCCATTGTGGAAAAAAAACCCCACCACAGAAATGCTGCATCAGCACCAGCCATCTTTCTCCAGCACTCATCTGGGACAACACATCGTCAAAAAAAGGGAAAACAACAGACTCGCTCTCCCCACCAGGAAGAAATCCTACCATTCATTCCCTCTGCCACCTCGTCACCAAAACCCACCGAGACTATCAAATCCAAATCTGTACCAGGGAGGTGAAAAATGCTGAGTTTGAGCACACCCAGGCCACTTCCACACTGTGTCTGTTAAGTGTTTCTCACCAGAGAAGTGTAGGGCTTCAGAGCTGCTGGCACAAAATCCTCACAGAAAGGGGTGCTGCAGAAGTGTCTAGACAAACTAAAATTAAAAAGAACAAATTATATGACACTGCCCACTGTCTGCACACCAGGGCCAGATTCTCAGAGGGAGGTGTAAGTAGCTAGCACCATAATCAGAGCTAGTGGAGTCATCTTAATTTACACTGAGCAAGGATCTGGCCCCAAAAAATATTCCTGTCATGTCTGTAGCCAAAAATTCCTCTGCTAGATCACATTCCGCCAGTTAAACTGCCAGAGAAGACAATTGCAGAAATAATTTAATTAAAATGGAGATCAGGGAGCTGGTATCCTTTTCAAGCTCTGCTCTTGACTTCCTTTCTCCAGCAACTGAGCACTTGGGTGTCCCAGTTTCCCAGCCTGTAAAATGGGCATGCTACAGCTTCCCTGCTTTCTAAGGGCAATGGCTGTGAAGCATCTCATCTGTTCAAAGCCCAACCATCAAATCAAACAGATATGTGAATGCTCTAAACCTCTGGGTCTTGGATGAAAGGGTATGTATTTTTCTCTGCTGAAACAGCTCTGTCATTGCTCCTGGAAAATTTGAGCTTCAAAAAGGCAACTTGCAAGTTTTGCTTCCAAGACTGTAGGTGTCAGGTTCTCTCACTTATCGGGGTACTGCTGAGCATTTTTGCTGCTCCAAACTGCTCAAATTTGCTAGCACAGACCCTTGTACTGAAGTGAGAGTTAGGCAGAGAGGGTACTGCTTTCCCACAATTTTCTCAATTCATATTTTATTTCTGAACTTCAACTTTTGTTCTGATTAGCGTCTGGATGGACAGTGAATTTTCTGCATATTCAACTCTTCCAGGAAGTCATCAGGTGGAAAAATACACCCAGGATGCAGACCAGTGCAATCACACGACTGAGTCATAAGGATGGTGCCACGTGGTGCCTCATTGTAGCAGGTCCTTTCTTTGTTTTCACTCATTAATTTGTATTAAAACATTTGGCTTTTTACACGCTGGTCTGTAGAATCATTAGCAATGGCACATGGTTTAGGACCTGTCTCTTTACAGTCCTCATGTTCCATGAAATCCCTCAGAGATACCCACTTAAGAGTTTGATGAATAAAAGGGAGAGAGATGACAGTTTCTATGAGCAGTTTTCACAGAAGCAGAACCAAGCAAGAACCAGCAGAGCCCCGCTGCCTGCAGCCAGCTCTGCGCCTCATTGCTGTTTGATGAGGCCCCACTGTTTTGTTATAACTCCAGCAGACCCTGTACAGGGCAAGCAGCTTTCCTCCTGCACAGGAAGGAAAGGGATTAACCCATCTTCTGAAACAACAGGAAAATACCTCTTTATCGCGTAAGCAGCCCAAGCTGACTCAAAGAAGCAGAGATGGTAAAAGCAGCACAGTGGACAAACACAGCAGAAAGATCCAGCGTCCGCGGTGTCCCAACAAGTGAACTGGAGAGTGCCTCACAGTCCAGGGCAGCTGGTGTGTCTGGTGTCCCCCTTCCATCCATCCCCTGGCTCAGGCAGGCTCCTCTGCCTTACACTGGTGGCTTTGGCAAATGCTCCTTTAAGCCAGTAGTGCCAGGGTGCAGGGAGCCACACTGCTCAAGGCCACCACAGCCATCCACCCCAGTAGGTGGTGGCAGAGGGGGGAACCCTCTAGAGGGACACTGGTGGAACCCCACCACAGACCATGCAGCGTTTTGGGCAGGAAAATGCAAGGTCCTGCACATGGGGAGGAATAACACCAGGCATCAGCACAGGCTGGGGGCTGAGCTGCTGGAAAGCAGCTCTGAGGAGAAGGACCTGGGGGTCCTGGTGAACAAGCTGTCCATGAGCCAGCAGTGTGCCCTTGTGGCCAAGAAGGACAATGCTATCCTGGGATGCATTAGGAAGAGCACTGCAAGGTCAAGGGAGGGGATCCTGCCCCTTTACTCAGCCCTAGTGAGGCCACATCTGGGGTGCTGTGTCCAGTTCTGGCTCCTCAGTACAAGAGAGACATCGAGCTCCTGGAGCGGGTCCAGAAAAGGGCAACTAAGATGATTGAGGGACTGGAGCATCCCTCTTACAATGAAAGGCTGAAGGAGCTCGAGGTTGCGTAGTCTCCCTCCCTGGAGATATGCAAGAACCGTCTGGACACAATCCATGTGCTCTGGGATGACCCTGCTTGACCAGGGGAGTTGGACCATATGACCCACTGTAGTCCCTGCCAACCTCACCCACTCTGTGATTCTGTGAAGAGAAGGGCAGAGGTGTGCGGGGTGGGCACTGAAATTCAAGGGGTTTTTACCCTCTAACTATGATCCAATGTAAACACCCATCTCACATCCATCAACCACAAAACCAGTGGTCTTTAACTAACTAACCAGCACACAGATACCTTCTCCCAAACAAAGGTCAACAACGCACAGCAGCCCTAACAGCTTTTCCCAGTACTAATACCATCCCACAGCTATATTTCTGCTTTTAAGCTCTTCAAAACGCTGAGATCTTTCATGACTCACAGTCAAAAGCCAGCACTTAGAACCAGCTACCATCAAGTCAAGTCATCAGCACCAATTTTAAGTCTGTTTCATTAAACAAACACAAATTTGGCATCAATTTTTTTGTTTCCCTTTACTCTGATGGATCACAGCCCTTGCTATAAAAACATGCTTAATAAAAACAAATTGGAAAACTAAGGAAACTGACAAAAAGCTTTGATTGTGAAGAAAAGCAGGGAAAAGGGCTTAAGGAGGAAATGCTACATTTTTCTGTGATGCCAGCAGAAAGTGGCAGTTTATAAAGAAAACCACATAGCAGCGGGAAATAAATCCTTGAGATTGAATTTGGAAAAACACAAATTAAAGCATTTATGGAAGAAACAGCAGCACAACATGCACACCTAACACAAAGGAGAGATCCAGTAAGGCTGAAAAAATACCTAGAACAGATAAGATACAGAGACCAATATAGCTTCAAGGACACGTTCTTAGCATCTGATATACAGGAAAACTGGAAGGAACACAGAGATGGAAAGTAAGACAAAACTGAAAGGGACATGAACCTTTATTACCATTTATCACATCTGTTCCACAGTCAGTTGTAATCTCTAGTCAATGAGCAGGGGTCTCATTTCACATTTAGATAAAAAATTCTTGAAAGAGTTAATACAGATGAAGATGGGGAAAAGCTTTGTGCAGCTATGAGCAGGGTGAATCCAAACAAAACAACAGACTCATGGAGAAGAGAGAGAACATGGGAGGGGAAGGAATCAGACTCAGGTAGCAAAGAGAATAGCCTGCCAGATATCACTCCCCTAAACTGGGGTTTAGCACAGGCTTCCAAGGAAAGCAGGTGGATTTCAAATGAGACTGGAAAGCACCACTGAGACATACATGAAGAAACAGCACCTGGGCAGAAGTATTTTATGATCTAACAGTGCCAATTTCCAGGCTTGTTTTTTTCTGCTTATATGCAGTTTATTGCTGCTGGATGAAGGCAGTGATCAAAAATGCTTTTTACCATGTGCACCCTGCTCTTGAACCTAATTTGCCTTCAAAATTAGCTGGCAAACCCCTTGCTGAACACAAGGTCTTCCCTGACCCTTCTCTAACCTCAGACGACAATCTGCAGTCAGAATGTGCCCCCATGACATGACATGACATGACATGGACTTGCTTTTGGTTCCAGTCAGAGCAGGAGGCAGCCCCACCTCCACAGAGCTGGTCTCTCCTCTGACACACATTTCCAACCTGACACATAGTACACATGTGACGGACTCCCAGAACGAAACATGTGTGGCCATCCGCATGTGCACACACAGGACTCTTCGTGAGTCACATTTACACTACAGCTTTTCGACATCATTAAAACAGAGCAAAAAGGTCTCAAAGAGGACTTACACAAATGCATTTTCATGTCAAAAAAGGCTCTTCTGATAAATTAAGTCTCACTTCTGGATGACACAGCCTACTGAAGTGCACAAAGGACTCGTTCAGACACTCATTTATAACCACTTTCAGGTTGGTTTTCACTCTTGGATATGAAAGTCAGAGGGTAAATAACAATGGGATCCTTCCTTCTATCCATGCACTGAGACTTTTAAAGAGACCTCTCTCATCTGTCTTCATTTCACAGATGGGTATGACTGTCCTGGGGGAAGCAAAGCCCAAACCAGACAGTGTTTGGGAGGCCACATTTAGCTCTTAGAAACATCTTCTCATTCCCTCCCACATCCACATTTTCTTCATTTGAAAAACCAACGAAAACAAATCATGCTACATCCTCTGCTTTATAGAGGGCAGCTCAGGACCTCCCACTCCTTCTTGGAAAGAAAATTTCTTTCCGGTACAGTTTCCATTATTTATTAGCTGAAGGTGGGGGGAGAAATAGTATTTATAGGATGCCTAAGGCCATGCTCACTATAAAACAGGAATAAGTCAATATAGCTAGAGCACAACTTAGTGGCCTATTGTGCAACATTTTAAAAAATGTACTTTCTCATTATGGCCCTTGAGAGTATCTCCTCCCGCCAACACCAGTGAAAATACATTTGTAAGAGCCATAGAGCAGCAATATTGTTTTAATCAAATCATTAACATGGGTGTGCTTTTTTCTGCCCACATCCTGATATTTATTCCACATCCTGACAAGACCTGGGATTTGTATAGACTATTCTCCTGCAAGGTGTCAAGTGACTTCATGGACACTGGGCCAGTGCAAATTCATATATCACCAGTGTAACTTTGGCAGACCTGCACTCACTGACTGATCTGAAGTCCCCAATGTGATGGGGTACTATTCTTCCCATTTACAAAGAGAAACAGCATTCAAAACTGAACGCCAAAGATCTCCTTGACCTTTTCCATTTAAAGCAATGGACACAAGACAGAAATTACCATCTTGTACCACAGTGCAACAACACCTGCCCAGAGATGCAGCTTGCTCAAACAAAACACTGACTGAATGGTATATGGTATAGTTCTCATTGCATGAAGATAATTCATACAAGACAGTCCCAGGGAGGAGAAGCCTTCAACCTAGAGCATCCACTCAGTGTCCAGCTCAAAAAGGCACTCAAGACTTGGAGTCGTATGCACTGGAGCTATTTGGGAGTAAGAACCCCCACCCCCCACCTCACTCCCCTTTCTCTCCCTCACATATGTTCTTCAAATAAATTAATTTCTCATGTTGGAAACAGAAATCCCAGTGCAGCCTTTGTAGGGCTCCTTGCACCTACTGTCATTCTTTTTGGCATTAAGAAACGATGCTGGAAAGTCACCTGTTTACCAAGTCCTTTACACCACAAAGTAACTCTACATTGGCATTCTTCTGTTCTTCCTCAAACAGCTGGGGTTTATTCATGTTTTAAACAAACCACCAGAGTTCAAAAAGCCCAAGACAAGCTAGGCACACTCAGTAAAGAGTATTTAAACTGCGTACCCTGAAACTTATTTGCCAGCATCCAAGAAACATTAATAAAGGAGTCACTCTCGGAAAACACAAAACTATCCTGAGTTGACAGAAAATCAGGGCTGCCTGAAAAGAAAGCATGAGCTTTGCAGCCAGCTCTGAAGTACAGCATGACGCAGTGGGACCAGGCTGTCCTGGAGACACGCAAACCAAGCAGAGCAAGGTCTTCATGATACCTTCTTAAACCCCAAAATCAGCTCAGATCCTGAGGCATTGATTCAAGGAAACATCTTCATCCAGGAGGCACCGGAGACAGGTATTTCAGGCTGTGTCTGGAAGGTTTCAACCTGTAATCAATGTAAGAAACAGGAAAGCTCCCCCTGACCTTAACTGTACAATCAAACACCAAAGACTCATTCCCTCTAAAAAAACCCCTCAGATTAAACCAGGTTCTTCCATTTTCAAACACTGCATACAACAATTTTTGCACTTCAAAAAACACAGGATAGCTAAAGGATGTGCCAATAGAGAAGGCTGGAGTTTTCCTTCAGTAGGAAGCTACTCCAGATGACGTCCACTTACCCTAAAATTCTCAAACCTGCACGAGAAGCACCTGACAAGCTCTCTCACTGGGTCATGTCAGCACTTACAGCAGTCTGCCTCTTCTTCCAAGATATTTCCAAGTGCTTCCTTCCTCTGGTCTGATCAGATGGAAACATGCCTTACTCTCCCTCCTTCACTGCAACACCCACTGCTCTTTCACAGATTTCTTAAAATCCCAACTCTCAGAGGGTTCTGGTAACATCAGAACCAACTTTCTCAGCACCAAAACCAAGCTCCTGGTTTCTTCAATTGTTCCTCATGATTTTACACTATCCTGAAAGATCAAAACCCAAAAACAAACAGAAGAAACACATACCTTGGTAAGAACCTAATGTACAGCACCCTTCAGATGCTCACAACCACTCTGAGGTGCTGGCACAGCTTATGAACAACTGGGGGAGGACTGTGACACCACCAGAATGAACTGGGACAGCAGCATCAGGTGGAGACAGAAAAGAGCTATTTTACCCAAACTGGCTGTATTCTCAAATCAGTTATTCAGTGTTCTTTGCTTCTCCCTTACTATCTTAAAACACAGACAAATTTAAAAACAAAAGCAAGAGACACTGAATTTCATCCCCATCTGATCTAGACACTAACGAGGGAGGGGTTTTTTTCACTGGCACCGATTTTCCATTGTGCAGCAAATGCAGCCTCTCCACTGTCCACGTGTCAGAAACAAAGCCACTTCTGGCCTGATGCTTTCCATATGAAACACCAGATCCCATCTTTCTTCTCCCCTCTCCCTTCCTCCTTTCCATACTTAATTACTCACACAGCAGCTGTAGTAGGTTGCAGATGAGTGGAATGTTTTCTTCGGAGCAGAATAAATTTTCCAGGCTGACAGGAGAGGCCAAAGGAAAGAAAAGAAAAAAAACAAACCCCAAACGAGAATTATTTAGTACTTTTCACCAGCTCAAAGCTGGCAGCAAGCTCTGCGGGGTTGGCACCCTTCAAACCACCGTGTAGACACAGGACAAGAACAAAGCCCCTGAGCCGCTCAGCCCACCCTGCGCCCCAGGATATGGGGCACCTCAGATCCAGCAGTAAACCAGATGTGCCAAGGGAGGGCGAGCACAGCACAGCACCTCACTGGTGACCAGCAGTTGCAAGGAGAACATGAGACTGTACTGCTCTTGTGCATCTTGTGTATCAACATGCCTTTCCAGGCCATTTCCAGAGCGAGGGAGAGCGGGCACCCAGGTCAGAGATCAGAAGTACCCACACATTGCTCACAGCATCATGTAGTGTTGTTGGCTGCAGTTCTCAAAAGATGCAACAGAGTCACAGGATGCAGAGAGTCTGGATGCCTTTTACTGGCCAGATTGCTAATAGCTGGGAAATATGAATCAATGTTAAGGGCACAAGCCCTAAAACGAAAAGCTAAAATTGACAACGGAGCGGAAGATGTCAGCCAAACCAAGTCTCTCACACCAAAAACAGCGCCAGGCCCTTGGGAAATTCTAGAAAGTACAACTGGTTGAAAGATTTCTACCAAACATTCTCAGAAAAAATACCTTTTTGTCCAATCTTAAGTGTTTTATTGGAATATATATTCATTTTGGAGTCAACATGTTATCCACTGAAATTTCACACACCCAATGTGTAATCTGAAAGGACAGACATGAATCAAGGAAAGCAGTCACTCAAATCTGGGTCTTACACGTAAGTGCTCTGATGTGGTCAGGGTCCCTTTTGGGTGTAAAAAGCAAGCAGGCAGGAGCATCTCTCACCCCTCCTACTCTTCCACCCCCTGAACATTTTTCACAATGGCCTTTGATCGCTGGAACCTTTGTTTTCCATCCAGCCCTGGTGGAAAACAAAGGCAGGCGATTAAAGGCAGTCCCCTACTTCACCCCCACCAGCACAAAGCAATTCAGCACAATGCTGATTCCCCTCCTGGGCTAGAGCAAAGACAAGTCAGCAGAAATTTCAAATGTTTACAAACTCAAGAACTTTCCTTATGTTTGGAAGTGAACTTTGCCCACTCGAGAGTCAGGATTAAAACCAAATGCCTAACACCACAGTAGCCCACTAGTAGTGAAAGCATTTTTTAAATCTACTTTTCCTGCCATATGCACTTTCCCTCACTGCACAATCTAAACAAACACTCGTTTTCACTGATTTTCAGTCACTTCAGTTGCACCATAAGAATGCTGCAGTGCCAGGGCTGCAAAGGCAGCAGGTGGGCAAGATGATCCTGCCCAAAAGACAGAAACTCTGCTTCCAGGGCTTTTTGAATTATATAGATGGAGATACTTCCACTGATTGCACTTTCTGTCAGAACATGCTGGTTTACTAAGGTCCATCATGGTCAAACATCAACCTCATGTCAGCATCCCTTTAAAATTGACCTTGTGAGGCTACAGGTTTAAGGGCAAGATTTGTAAATCAAGACACTAATTGGAATGTCTCAGAAGAGCCTCCCACAAGCCAGTGTCCTTCTCCTTTGCATCCTTCCCCATCAATCACACTGTCTCCCAAGCTCGCCCATGTCACTGTCTACTTCTCTAGCCCTTGCAGAATAGGAGCAGTTGAGCTCCACATATAATTTAAACTCCAGCTTTGCACTCGAGGCCACAATGCTGGGAAATAACATAAGGATTAGGACATATGAGACCTGGCCTGTAAGCATCGTGTTCAAAACTACTATGACACTTAAATGTATGGCTGCTGGACCTTCAGCAAGCACTAATATGCAGTCTGCGCATAAATGACTCAGACTCACTAGTGTATGTTGTACAGTACACCACATGCATCTTAACAGTTCTCCAAAAGTAACACATGTAATGAATAAATAGTTGCACTGAGTGGAAGTTCTCTGAATTGGGAAGGATCCTTCACATGCAAGAACAGGGAGTGGATGAGTACCTGCTTTAAAAGGATTAAGAGCATCAGAGCAGCTTAATATATCAGAGTTGATATACTGAACCTTTTAAAGAAAAAAAAATTCCATGCCCTTCTGCCTGACCTTCCTACACTAAATTCCAACACCTACTAAAAAATTCAAGAGGTCAGATCAGTGCTCTGCGCAGGTTGTCTCAAAGACACAACAGACCTCTGGGAAGGGGGATTTAGCTTACCTTTCAGAACCTTATTTTGATTTTTTTCACAGAGGCAATGCCGCACCCCACCGAGGGCCGCCGGCAGAGGAGCTGTCCTGCACTTTCAGCACGTGCCGGCTCGCGTGGCAGGATTTGGACTCGCAGCTCCAGAGGGGCTGGCTCCCATCTCCCCACGGCCCAGCACATCTCCTGCCTCAGCCGCTGTGACCGAGCGTCGCAAATCCGTAACACGAACCCCCCCAGCAACCCTATGAGAACAGAAGAGCTGCCAACTCGTCTTGTTACTGAAGAACTGAGAAGCAAAGGTTTGGTGTCCTGATTAAATCCAAGATGTCTAACAATCTTTGAGCATAAAGACTGAAGCAGTTTCTTCTAAGGAGGGAAATGAGATGCCTGCTCTCACAGGCAGCCTAACAGCCAAGCAGTCTTCTTCACCAGCTGCTGCCAGAGCAGGGATGACAAATACAGCCTGGTGAACACAGCAATATGTGAGCTTTTTCTGATGTACACACCTATCCCTATAAATGCCCCAATAATGGCATTTTCTTAATGCTGCTGGAATCAAGTAAGAGTTGAAAATCCCATTATTTTTATTTTTGTGAATAAAAGACAATGAAACAAAACTTCAGTGTCTCAGATATAAAGGAAGTATAAAGAACATCAAATTAAAAAATAAAAGGTCTGTGACTTTAAAGACAAGCTCAGCATCTTGGGGACCAGGAACACGATTTTTTTAACTCCAAGTGGCAATGCTGGGGGGGAGGCTCTTTCCCTGGCAGATTTGTTATATTTTTTTGCCACAGATTGAGCTGAACTCTGCAGTTCAACTAAATCCAGACTAATTTTGACCAAGACAGAAGCACCCATAATACAAAAAGGAACTGTGGGGAGAAGAAATTCAGCAATTCAGGTGGGTGATTCCTGCAAATCGAGTCTCAAAGACACCAGAAAAATGGCGCTCCCAGCTCCTCAGCGCTGGTGGGAGTTTGGTAGTGGTGGACACACGGTAGATGGATAGATACATACAGGAATGGGCAGGAGGCACTCGAGAGTCCAGGGAAACAGAAAGCAAGAGGGACTCAGCACCATTCTTGAAAACACCTTTATTAACTCTCAAAATTCAGGTTTAGCATCAAAAAAGAAAACTGTCAACAATTACAATACCTGCGGGTAACTTTTACTGCGGTTTTGAGCACGGTGATCAAAAGCCTACAATTTTTCTTCCCCTCTGCAGAATGAGAGGAACTTGATAGGAGATGAGGTGTACTACTACTGCATTGCTTAATGTACTGAACACCAATGTTGCTCAGCCAGTGAGCAAAACCCCTTTGTTTCATAAGGACAATTGCAATCAAGGTTGTTCATATGCATCTACACTCAAACAGAAGCAGCCTCCTTCTCACTTCCCTATAACATGTCTCCCACAGCAGAATGGGGAAACAACACACTGGATGTTTCTCAGTGGAGTCATTTGACAAAGCCTCAAAAAAAATACGACAATATCCAAAACATACCATTTGCCTCAACCCTCGAGAGCTTAAGTATGAAATTACTGCCTGAAACTGAAAACCTTCTGCCATTTCCACAAAGAAGTATCACATTGCAGACTAGCTATATACCACGATTTTTATGTACCTACTCCAATCTATGCATTGCCTATTCAATGTGTGGGCTTGGCGGAGGGTAGTTTTAAGCATCCCAAACCAGTCAGAGAAAATATTTTCCAGTTGAGTACCCACATTATGACAGTGCACTGCTTGAAGGTATGTACCCCATTTCAAAATCACTTGACATAGGTCATACATATAATCAGCTATTTTAAGACGTGTAACCTGGATTGCAGGGCTCTATGCTTTCATAATGCCAAGAGATAATCACTTAGAAAAAACAGATTCTATAATTAAGAAATCATGTAACAACAACCACAGCAGCTTCAAGTTTGTCTTTCCTCTCTCTGTCCATCTCTTTCTCTAAGGTGACAGGAGCATGCTTTCGACACATGGAGCAAGCAAAGAGCCTGCAGGTATAAATGGACCAGCATTCAGAGTCTAAAATACACTGCATTACACAGGTGGCTGTTCCTGGAAGTCAACCATTTCTGAAAGTTATTCTCAAGAGGCATGATGTACTATAAGCACTTAAGAAATGTGTTACACTGTGACTGGAACCAAGATGAAATAGCAATATTAAAAGAGAGATGGTTTAGTTTATGTAGTGGCCAACTATGCCATTAAACTAGAACAATGGAGACGATGTGGAGGCAGGAATGTTCTCCAGTGTGATTTATTCCTTTCCAGTAGGAGTGGAAATTTTTGCTACAGGCCTGAAAATGACCCTGTCCGCCAAGCAAACGTCAGCATTAAGATGTAAGAGTTCTGCTAGATTAGTCACCTCAGGATACTCTGCTCTCATACAGCACAGGGATCTCAAAGCCCTGTGCCAGAATGGGTCAAAACTCAGCCTCGTAAGCTCCACAAAGACCATTAAACTTTAGCATTGCTGTTGTCAGTCACTTCAGAAAGAGAGAAACTGATGTTTGAAGAATTGATTAAAAATAGGCAAAGAAGACTCTATGAGAGGGTCAAAAGCAAAACAAAGGCTTCCTCGATCCTATGCTTTACAGGAAATGTGCATCTTTCTTGAAAGGATCATTGTTTGCTGCAGCTGAGAGCAGCTGGGTCAGCCAAAGCGAGAGGAAATGTTATCAGGCAATGGTTATCAGGCAAACAGTATAATGCCATTTCCACTTCTGCCAGCCAATTAGTCCCATGCTGCCTGCTGACCCATGTGGGAAAGGCTGGCTCCTTTAGAATAAGGATTTGGCACCTAAGCCCTGCCATTTTTTTACAGCTGCATCAGCTACACACATGGTGACTCTGTGCATCTTACCTGCACTTTGTGCTCCTGCATTCTGACAGTATGGCAATTGCCATGGTAGAGGCCATGCTGTGGCCCCCACAGAATATGAAGAGAGCCTCAAAATGTCTCCTGATCAGAACCCTTCTCCACAGTAGAATGGTGGGTCCAGAGTCCACCAAGGGGCTTACAGAGAAGGATCATAGGAATGCTCTTCCCTAGGAAGAGGCATATCTGATTAAAAAAGATGCTTTCTGCACTCTGATCTGTCAATGACCCCCCAAATGACACTGTCTGTGAAGGCCCAGCAGGAAGAACACACTGAAGCCCCATGTCAACCCTTTCCGAATTTTCAGCCCTGCTCTCCCTCTCTTTGCAGCCTGGCACACAGTGGGACCACGTGCAGCTGCACAGGCTACGCTCCTCAGAGTAGTCTCTCTCAAAAACAGCCTCCTACCCACTTCCTTCCTCTGCAGAGTAACGAGACGCTCTTCGGCCTCATGCTGTCTCTCCCAGCAGTCTGGTTCCAATTTCGGGGACGCCACATCAGACAGCTACCCCTAAACAACAGCCAGAGGCCCTCCCGCTGCACCACAGCAGCCATACAGGTGCTGAGATCTCCCCCCTGCCCGGGTCCTGAACTGCAGAGTCAGCTTGCAGGGACAGGGAGCAACTAGGGCAGTTCAGTCAGAGCCAGGACAAAGCACCAGGCAGATGCTGAGATATCAGCCAGCTGACATACAGCAAACACCTGATTTGCCAATGTACAGAGGCCACCTCTTCCTCTAATCTCTCCTCAGTGCCATAGAGGTTCAACACCACTGGAAAAACTAAACAAACTTCTCTCTCCTGATGAAGTTATGCTATGAATTACTCGTTAGTGCCTGATCTCCCCACTACAAGAAGAAATCCTCCTACCTTAAAAGTGTTTTGCCTGAAGGAGTACACCCAAAGCTGATATAGTGAAGCTAAGCTTTTGCTGCCTAAAAACCAAGCCCTCCCTTCCCAACATGTGTCTTAAAATAACGTGAAAGGCATCATGGTGTCAGTTCCAGCTTCCACTTCAGGTATTTCCTCTTGCACAATCCAGGGTGGATTATGGGGTTTTTCATTTGTATTTTTTCCTTCCAAAAAAGAAACCTACACAAAAGGGAACAATCTTTCCATACACAGAATCTTTTTGTTTAGTACAGATTGCTGAGTTGCTCTCATTCAACTCCAACGCTAATTGTAAAAAGCACAGATACCAAACCTGCTCACATTCCTCTTGCAGTGGGAAGGAAAAATGGGAGAGATCAGCTGACTTTGTGCAAGCATTTAGCAACCTGCCTGTGCTGTCAGTGCCCAGTGAGTGATGGGTGTTTCACAATCGGAAAGATGAGCAACTGGCCCAGCTGTATAGTCCTCAGCCAGCAGCTTCAAGCCTGTGGTCCAGGCTCAGGAGAAAAGGAAGACAAGACTGTGTCAACACTTTCACCCTAAGGCATGCTCTGATTTTCATTGGGGCAAGTGTGCCTTTTATAGTACCACAGTAAGCATCATTTCTCAGAGCAGGACCTGCCACAGAGTAACCTCTGCACATGAAGCACTAGTAGCTGCTAATCACAAAACTGGAGCTCACAACTCGTGATAAGGAAGCTTCCTCTTAACCCACACAACTACTTCCTCCCCCCTCTCACCCCTTCCCCCCCCTTTCTAAGACACTGAAGTCATCTCCTGGGGCACTGCTTTGCTGCTGGGAGAAGCTCTGCTCTGGAGCCTCTGTGAAGCTCAGATATAGCACAGGAGCACTTCATGGGAGCAGAGGCAGGATCTGTTCAAGTGTTTTCTCTCAAAATTAAAGCTGCTGTTTCCCAATTCTGACACTTCCCACATGGATCAGTCACTGTCCTCTCAGCTCTCTTCTCTAAGGTCTCAACTACAGCCTGACAGGATACCTTTAGAAAAACACACATGCCTTGTCCCAAAGCGGCTATGGTTTGCCCGAAATAAATAAATCCCCAAGACCTGATTACATTTGCAAGTGATTCAGAAGAATTAAATTGGGGTCTCTGTGTCAGTGGGTCTGCCAAGCTTGTGTGCCAGCATGGTCTCCGCTCAGCCAGCTTCAGCTGCTCCCACCACTGACACATCAGTTTTGCTGCCCGTTGTTTGCAAGGAGAGTACACGCAGCAACAGGGGAACAAACCATAAATAAAGGATACATTATGAAACATCGGGCACTGGTTGCAGGATTTGCAAGGAAAGAAGGGAAAATGTAGCAAATTATTTTCAGTTTCTCTTTATAAGCATATGTGGAGAATCAGTGGGGTTTAATCGGGAGTGTAACTTCAAATTCTACAATAGTAACAGAGGGATTGGTATATTGTACTATATAAAACAAACTGCTGCTCTTCCAGGCATAAAAGAAGGCAGAAGGAGACAGAGTATCACTCGCAGTACTGCCTAAAGCATGCTGGCTATGTCAACAGACCATCTCGCTTTGCACTGTTTGGACTGTTACTAATATGCAACTGAATATGCAACCGATCCAACACCAACAATGATATGAATTTTTTTTTTAATTAAATTATATTAACCTCTTCAGTTTAATTAGCATGTTAAAAATATAAAAGGAAAGCAGATGTGACCGTCATGGATGTGCACGCTGAATATTAATAACAGAAAGCATCCCCTCCCCCTTGGAGGATAAAGCGAAGTTGGATCGGTCATTTTGCAAATTAAATTCTGAACGTGTTCACACTGTAGCTGTCAATAAACCTCTGGTTTGTGTGCATATACCCACAAAGATGAAGCCAAAACAATTTTACTAGGGTAAACCTTTAAAGATCCAGCCGCGATCCAGCTGGATGACAATGCTACAGCCCAAGTACTCTCCTGAATCTCTGCAGTCCACATGTCTTCCCACCCACATTTCTAAGGAAAAATTAAGTGAATATCCCACACTGTCAGCTACTGGACCCCTAACACAGGCTACCCTTACGCTAGCCAGGTGAATGCTGGCAAGATGAGATCCAGCAGCTCGTTGTTCTCACACTGACACTGCCACTGGTCCGTGCGCTGCAATAGCACCACATGTCATCCCAGCCACACTCCACTATTTCTACCCACCAGCAGATGCGTTTTTTTTTTCTTTTAAAGAGACACTAGTTTCCAGAATTTCACCTGGTATATCACCTCTGCCGGAAAATCACATCAAGAAACAGGACTATCTTGCAATGTTCTGACATAAATAAGAATACTGTCTTTCCTTTTCCCTCAATATCCCAGATGATAACTATTTAGAATTATCAAGTGGGCTCATAGAGCATTTTATACAGTTCTTCTCTACAACCTCTTCTCCTTGGTCTTACTTATTCACACTACCAGTCATCATTTTAATGCATGTATAATACTTGATTTCCATTTTTATCCTAATTCTGCCTGCACATTTACCCTCCACTGCCTCTGAACACACTGGTTTCCTTGAACCAGCCTAAGGCGTCATTGTTTTAAGACAGCAAGAAGTGTGTGTTTCTCCCTGTCTTCTAAGGAAAAAAAAAAAAGAATGAAAAATAAGTCGCATTCCTAGTTACAGAATTCAGCCTAAAAGCTTTTGCTAGTGCTTCCACACACCTGCCCACCCCCACTCAAGCTACAATTTTTATTGACATATACTAATTACCTGAAAATAAGAATGATCTATTCCACTGCCACCAGCTGCCAGTCGCCAGCACTGGTTGGAAGTGATCAGGCTTGTTTAAGAGAACAGAACAAACCAAAAAAATCTAAGCTCAAAAATAAAATAAAAAAGTAATAGCCATCATAAAAATAAAACCCTACAGAATGCCACCGGTTCTCAGGTACTGCCGGGTGTGCTCGGAAAGGGCTGAAGGCAGACAGATTTGAATGGATGCTCAGTTTGTCATGGTAAAAAATACAGAGATTTAAAGGTCTACCCACGCAGAAAAAAAAAAAAATAATAAAAAGAACCACCAAAAAACCCCAACACTGAATTAAAGAACAAAAATAAAATAAAAGTCAGAAATGCAGCCTCAGTGCATCGACTGTCTGCGCTTAAGAGATTTACAGGAGTAATTTAAATGATTCACCTGCTGCCAGTTTTCCTCCAAGGATGGCAAAGCTGAGAAGTAGCCGGTGTCGTGGACAAGCTGGAGTTCCTGGAATATACTATAACTAGCCAAGACATCCATGCTGCTGCTGAGCAAGACCCTTTCTTTCTGCTTTTGTGTATGTTTGTTTGCTCGGGTGGGGGGTTGTTTTTTGATCATAAAAAAAAAAAGGAGGAGGAAAATCAACCAATGATAGATCCAGCGTCCCTTTGGCTTTGTTTTGTTTCAGTCACACTTTAAAAAAAAGAGAGAGAGAAAGCGGATGAGCGCGGAGGGACGGCGCGGTCCGGGGGCCGGGCCGAGCAGGACGAGCGGCGCCGGCGCGCACCGAGCACCCCGCGGCCGCCGCACCGGGGCACGTCCCCGCCGCGCTCCGCGCA